>OX438652.1:600000-860000 GCA_949316385.1 Globia sparganii
TCGGAACGTCGCTTCTTAGAGAGGTATAGTGGGTCGTACTTCATGAGGTCGTGCTTCTTGATAACAGTTTGAAGTATAAATAACTGTCTAACAGTGAGGACGTTACAGAGCGAATAAAGTTCCGACGTTGGGAATCTGGCAGGTTTAATGGCCAATACTTTTAGCACTGCTCTTTGTGCTCTCTCCAAACGCAGAATAGAAGTCTTGTGTGTACCTCCCCAAACCGTAATGCAGTAACCAAGGACTGACTGGACGAGTGCAAGGTAAATCAATATAAGGCATGGGAAGTCGGCAACCGCCCTGAGCTTTTTGAACACGTATATAAGTCTTCTAACACGGACCACCACTGAATCAACCTGTTTTTTCCACGTAAGGCAATTGTCTAATGTGACTCCAAGATATTTAATGTTGTCGGAGCGCTCTAACTGGGCACAGTTACAGGGAATAGTGGCCACAGCATGAGAACAAACATGGGTTTTGATGTGAAATGACGTTGGTGGTTGTGTAAGGATTCCTGGTGTGAAGGGTATGAACTTTGTCTTTGCAATGTTGAGTGTGAGTAGGTTTGAGGTTAACCAATTCATGACCAAACCCAGAGCGATCTCCGCCTTCTCACGAGTGTCGTGCCAATCCTTACCATGCGTTATAAGAGCTGTGTCATCCGCGTAAGTAATGATTTTAGTGTTTGGAAGTGATAGCTGGCACAGCTCATTGACATAGATAAGGAAAAGCGTGGGCCCTAAGACGCTACCCTGAGGCACACCAAATGATATGTCTTCCGGTGTACTCATATAAGATTCGACTTTGACAACCTGCTTCCTTCCCGTCAAGTAGCTGCGAAAGATTTCGAGGGCATTTCCTCGTATGCCAATTCGTTCCAGCTTGTCTATCAGCTTAGGAACAGATACACTGTCGAATGCCCTCGATAAGTCTAGGAAGATACCAATTGCTTTTTGTTTATTATTAAGATGTTCGACTATTGAATTTGTGAGTTCTAAGGTAGCATCTTCGGTAGATTTTCCTGCTCTGAATCCAAACTGATTGTCGGCCAAGATATTAAATTTATTTAGGAACCTTACAAGTCTCGCGTTGATGACTTTTTCAAAGATTTCTGAAAGTGTCGTAAGTACGGATATAGGCCTGTAGTTGGAAACGACGTACCTATCTCCCCCTTTGAATATGGGATGAACTATGGCAGTTTTAAAGACATCAGGAAAGGTTCCCAGACATATGCACAAGTTAAATATGTGGACAAGTATAGGAATAATAGCGTCTTTGGTGGCTTTAATGACTAAGGGTGAGATACCGTCATATCCAACAGCACATTTATCTTTAAGGTTCAGTATGACGCTTTCAATTTCAACCTCGTCCACATCATACAAAGCCATAGACTGTAATGGTGAAGAGAAAGAGTCAACCGAGTCAGAATGAGAAGCTAGAGGGAATTTAGAAGCAAGATTGCTGCCTACAGTGGCAAAGTAGTGGTTAATAATATTGACAGAATGAAGAGGATCGTCGCCAGACTTTAACAATTCGGTGGGAGTGGATTTAGCACTGTCCAAATGGGATATTTGTTTGATGAGCTTCCAGGTTGACTTCGGATTGTTTTTGGCCTTCTGAAATTCAGATCTCTCGTATTCACATTTTAATTTTTTTAGTAAATTGTTACAATAATTACGATAACGAAGAAATACAATTTTATGGGTATCATTTTCTGGACGTTTTTTGAATGTTTTATTGAGCTTGTCTCTATGACGGATACATCTCAGAAGGCCAGGTGTGATCCAAGGCTTGATGATACGTTTTCTACTTGATATGATTGAGGATGTGGTATGCCGAGTAATGGACGAAGATAGGATCGACACAAGGGTATCAGCAGCAAGGTTAGGATTATTAATTTGGAGTATGTGAGAAAGGTCTGTTTTTTCAATGTCATTCTTAACTTTTGCTATGTCAATTTTAGTGAGTAAACGCTTGGGGGCAGTCATTAACATATCCGGATTACAGAAAAGGAGAACCGGAGCATGGTCTGTTAGATCACAGTCTAGGACTATGGTAGTGGCAGTATGTCTGGTTTTCAATATGACATAGTCAAGGCAATTTGCTAGTCTAGTGGGTAGTACATGTGCGGGAAGCATAGCGTGTGATGCTGCAATATTTAAGTATTCGTCTGTATTTGGGTCCACGCTAGCTGGGGCAATGTTTATGTTAATATCTCCCACCAGAGCAATAGTATTAAATTTTCCTAACTGTCGTAACAATATATCTAGACTACTGAAGAACGGAGTGAGGTCTCTAACCGATGGAGAACGGTATAACGCGATAACTGCAGCTTTGTCCGAGAATTTTATTATCAGGCAATTTGCGTCCCTGAAAGAGGGGGTTTCAAACGAGCATTGGAGATCATTTCTGACGTAGGCAACCACTCCATCATTCTGGTTTGAAAACGAAGATGAATAAAACTTATAACCAGTTAGAGAAGGACAGTTTGGGCATTTGCTAAGCCAGCATTCGGATAGTATAATAACGTCTAGTGTGTAATTTAGCCTACCTAATAATAACAATAACTTGTCAATATTGGGCCCAAACAGTACAATATACTTAGATAATATATATAGAATATCGTTTATTTATAAAAATGGTGCAGATTTACAATAACATAACTTAAACACGAAACTTGCCTTCCACACGAAAAAAAGAAGTTTATGTTTTTGTAATGTTTGTTTTGTCACTTATGACGAAACGGAAGGACGGAAAGAAATATACAAGCTAGCAGAAGTGAACTAAAATCAAAACTTTATTAAAGTTAGCAAACATCTTCGCCCGTTCACAAAACATGAGATTAGCATAAAATATGCGCCGAGTTCAAAGCGTGGTTCAATCCGAAGGGCGGCGGGGCTTAGTGTTTTTATTCGCGTCTGCTGCGCCGCGCCCGCATGTTAATGTTTGCAGTTACAAATGTCGTGGGGCTGCGGGGGCTCCCCCGCGGATTATCCGCCATTGTCCTGACGGGAAACAGACATCAAAACACATCTATTTGTAACATGCTATATTAACATTTCCTTGTTTAAAATGTTCTCCCAAAAAGGTACATGTTTACCTGTTCTCAGTCCATTTAAAGTCTTCTATGTTTTATTTTCTATTTTGATGGTACGTTTTGTAACAATCAATATGTTAATCAGTGGTTTATAGGTTTTTATGATGTTCGGCACGTTGGACGCGCGGCGATTGACCTGTAACCGACGTTTATGACTAGATTATTATGTTTTATTGTGAAAGTGTATAGTAGAGTAGAGATTAGTAATATTCCTATTAACCCTTCTAGCGGGGCTTAATAAACTCGTGTGATCATCATCGTTGCTATGGTGCAATACCAACTGTTCGTCACGACTACCTGTCAACCGTCACTGAACGGTGTAAAGCACATACTTAGTCCCGTATTACAGAACGTCACTCAGTACTTAGGCATTACTTAAAACTAGTTTCAATTAATCAAATGGCTTGAATCTAGTTTTAAGTACTGCTTGAGTATTGAGTGACGTTCTGTAATACGGGCCTTAAAATAGTCTTCTAGGCGCTTTAAACTAATAAGTTCTATAGCTCCTATCCTTCACCTTTATAGCATGTTCATTAAGCTCATTTTGTTGAGTTGTATCGTCAACTGCGGCTAGTTCATCAAACTGCTATTATTTCTATCTATTTTCTTTGATCGTAGTATTTTCTTAGTTGTTGTATATGGTGGTGTGTGGCGGACTCAGCGGTCGGTCCGTGTCGGGGGGGCTCATCACCGACAAGCCGACCAGTCAGCGCTGTGCCAGCGTCACTTCCCGTCTCCGTTCACTTGTTATTACATGTGGCACGCGTCACTTCACTCTATTATGTTCACCCCTTGCGATTACACGCGCGGGGGAGGCAGTTTTGATAGTTTTTTCTTTTATTGGGTAGGTACTTGAACGTTTTACATGTAAGTAAAGTCACTTTTAAAATCATATTTAAAGTTACCTAACTAGTATAGGTATTACCATTTGTTACCGAATAATAACTCTACATGAACTTATACTGTAATGACCAGTGTCTTATCGTTTAACACGGGCACACCTTTTTAACAACAATTCATCATAATAATTATCGTTCCAGCTTAAATATATATCTTTTTATTTTATAATAGATTTATACACGAATTATCACTGTGTGGTTGTGATCAAAAGGGCATAAAGCAATCTTTTATTACACAAAAGGGCATAAAAAATCTTTTTACACAAATATCCATGTTGGTTTCAAGATACTGTGACTTAGTTTCGGTGTTTCTGAAACCCCTCACATAGTTTTTAAAATTTTATTGACATGTAAAGTGTTTGTATTATAAACACACACAAAAATAAAACAAGTATCAAGTAGTTTTCGCGCAGTTCATCACAATTGCTGCGTAGTACTATGAGCGGTGATTACACAGTCCTAATTCGATAAATAGGCCTCCTTCGTCCCCTCGCGCTCGGTTTTCGGCCTCGGTTCTTGGCGTCGGCCCCGCGCTTCAGCCGGTAACTACTAACGCAATTTATTACTTGATTGCGACGTTTGTTTTCAAATGCACCTTGTTATTGTGCGAACATCTAAATTATAAGAGGTGAGGCCACTTTTTCGTAAAAGTAATGAATTACAGTTTGCAATTTATAATAATATTTTAAAGGAAAGTTTCGCCTTGAATCATAATATAGATGTTTACCATCTATAGTACTATTTCGTCTCAGATTAGTCAGTTAGGAAACAGAACTCATCTAGTTTTAAATCAAGTTATTTTTGACGTGTAAAAGTATTAAATAACTAATTAAATAATATCATTCATAATTTATCATTCATGTTTTTATCTGCAGTCGTGGTCTAACTGTTTATCAGTTTTCTAGATTCTTTATCACTGTGTGCAGTAGAGCCTAAAATGGTATATGTAATACCTACTTATTACTTTTTCATAGTTGTGAAGCATCTATTCTAACAAAAAGAGTAGATATCAATGACTTTTTATGATGAAACTTATTTCTAATTGAAACGTTAACATATTGACTTAACTGCATTTGTTACAACGACATTAATCTAAATTATTGGGTGTGAAATATAATAAAAATTGATTGATTGAAATAAAATGCCAAGTTACACTCTGCAACAACTCAATATATCTCGATTCACTGGATTCGTCATAATGGCGAAGAAGGGAAAATAATAAGCAATTTAGGACGACGCCGACGGCCGATACTAACTGCCGCGCATATGTATACCTAACTGAATGCGTGGCTTCACATCGACTAGTAATTTTGCTACTTTGTATGATGTGAGTCCTCTGACCTGGCGGTTCGACGAGCTTGGCACCGAGCGCCGAACTACACCGGGGCTACACTACAGACATCATGCTATTAAAGTGGAACTCAAACCTCACCACAAAACTGCCCGACTCTATCAATTTTGCGCGACAATATCTTGATTTTGATTGTTCGATTCTTATATTTACCGACGAAGAAAAATTAAATCGAGTCAAATTGGAAGATTAACTTTATGGCGTTATAATGGCACAGTGTGATGAAGCTCGTATCATAGCTCAAAGTGAATCTGGGGGCCGATTCTCCTAACAAAATTGTTCAAAAATCGCAATGGAACCACAGCTGAATCACGGCTGTTAAGCGTTTTCATATTCTAATAATGAACAACGATTCAACTGCGGTTACGTTTTAGTTTATGCCAACGATCGATCGAAATAATTTCAAAATATCTATTCTGCTAACAAAATCGAACTTGAGCGTGACGTTTAGTCACATTCTACTGTTATTTTGGCACTTGTTAGAATCGAATGGTCTAAATATAATTTTGTATTCGAAAATACTTTCGGTGACATGTATGTAACATTTTAGGTTCAACTTTTTTTTCTGTGGTATTATTAAACATACTATTTGGCATTTGGGTAACACAGTTTACCCGCTGTTACGTTCCCGCTACCATTCAGTTGCGATTCAGCATAGGTTTAGTTTCCAGTTTGCATAGGAAATAGTAGAATGACTTTTTAGGTAACTATCGAACGGCGATCGAAATCAAACTGTTATTAAAACACAGTTGAACGTGTAACGTTGCAAATTAGTAGAATCACCCCCCTGGTCGCGAACAGTCAACTTGTGGGCTCTGTGGCAACTGAGAGGGCTGCTGCTGATAATTCACAGGTCTGCAAATTTTAACTCCTATTTTCCCCTTTTGGATTTGAATGCTGATCTTGGGGAATTTTGGTGCGTAGATTACGAATATGCTAACTACTCGGAATTTTCCTATCACCCTCAGTTTTTTTGAAAAATCCCTTTGATTCAATTCGAAAAAAAAAGGTAACTTTACTTAGGTAATTTTTTTTTATTACAATTAAGAAACAATAACATGACTTTAAAAAATTAAGAATACAGTAATAAACAAATTAATAATATTAAATAATCTTGTTTTTTTGTCACCGAAGCTCCGATTGTGAGATTTTCTCTTGAAATTCCGACTTGGATCATCTCGCTTTAACAGCCAACAATAGTCTGCCATCATTCTTTTTTTCCACTTTGACTGATAGCGACGTTCTATCTCTTTCAAATCCTGGTGAAATATTTCGACTGCAGAAATATTTGCTTGCTTACAGCTCCCAAGTTATCCGGAAAGTAGTCCAAATGGGAATTAAGGAAATGAAGTTTAAAGCTCATCGAACATCCCATTTTTCCGAAATTTTCAATCATTTTCTCCTTTATTTCCTCAACACAGGCGATATGAGATCAAAGTTCTTCCCTTTTGACCACTTTCGAAGTTCACGAACGCACGTCGAAGAAACTTTATGAGGGACGCACTGTTTATCTTGATTGGCGCTTGTTAGGCCGAATTACATATTATAAACGTTACTTATGAATTCGGTAATGTTATGCTGCCGTTTTCTCAGGATAAATTGCCCACAAATGTAGCAAAAATAGTCCTGAGAGTTTCAAAAAATAAAGATGTTTTGAATTTCTGTTTTGATTTTTTCTTCCAATTTATTTTATTTTTTCTGTTATTTTAATTTTTGATATTTTTTTCTAAAAATTGAATAAGTTTGAACTCGCTTGGTTCATTGTCTGTTTATGCCGGTTGATATTTTATCGTTTTTTTACAAGCAAGTCACTGACCTCTAGTAAACAAGTTGTATAATACAGATCAGTGAAGCAAGTTAAATAAAGGCTTGTAAAAAAGTTTTCTATATCTATCTTAGACGACGTTTAAATAAAAAATCAATGCTCTATACTTAATCAAATCACATAATATCATCGATCTTGAGATACAGATGTGTACATGCAATTATAAACCTTAAGGGGGTAAGCATTTTCCGACCGCGACTGTACATATTAAAGTCGTTTTTCGTGTCTGTCTGTATGAGCACGTTGTTCTTCTATACTTCACAACGCTGCATCATTAAGATAAATATAAGAAGGAAGATTTATTTCCATAATACTCGTATAATAATATTAAACTTACCAATAAAATCTCGATGTTTTGTCAAGTCTGAAAAACCGTGTGAAGCAGAGGTAAATGATAAATGATTTATTTTCTGTAAGTAGGTTTAGTCAAACACTTTTACTTGCCAATCATATTAAAAAAACTAGATGAGGTCGGCGTTTCCTATCTGACTACTCTGAGAAGAAAGGCCGAAACAAACTCAGAGGTCACAGTCTCTTTTAAAGTCCAGACATAGGTAATCCTGGTCAGATCATATGACGACTATGTAAATCGATGTCTGAGATGGTTTTTTGAGGTTAGAACCACACAGATTGAGTGGGCCTGTTCAATCAGTGCAGGCATTTGTCAGAAATCGTGCAGCTCAACTTTTGAGTTGAGCCAAGGAGCTCAACGATTTGACGAACAATATCAAAGTTACATTTGAGTTGGCCACATAAATTAATCAAACTGCCAGACCATGACAAAAACTAACAGAACAGAGAGAAAAATGAGAAAAATAAATAGAATGACCCACATAGTCTTCACATTCACAATAATTATAATAATATACTTAATACTTTACAAAGTAAGCAAATGTCATATGTGAATGTGTATATAAAAAAACAAAATAATGTAAAAATTGGAAGCAGCTCAATCCCAAGCCTTTTTGTCCTCAATAATGGGTGGGTTCCTAGCTTTAAAATGAAAATATCCCATGGTATATTATATTTACGACATTGTTACGAATACAAATATGCTACAAAAGTTTTCGGGTCTGTTACGACACGTCTACGAGACATCTCACGAGTCCCCTAACAGACACCTACGAAACTGCTGCGGCATCTCTATGTAATTGCTACGACACGCGTCTATGGGTATGCTACGACACGTCTACGGGACTGCTATGACACGTCTACGAGACTGCTACGACACGTCTACGAGACTGCTACGACACGTCTACGAGACTCCTACGACACGTCTACGTGACTGCTACGACACGTCTACGAGACTGCTACGACACGTCTACGAGACTGCTACGACACGTCTACGAGACTGCAACGACACATCTACGAGATCTCTAGGACACATCAACGAGATACCTACGAGACCCTTAGTGACCTACGAGATTGCTATGACAAGTTACGACACGTTTATAAGACTTGCTACAATTTGATGCTGAGGTTTGCTGCGGCACTTCTTCTAAGCACTAGGAACAGAAGGCTAAATCCCGCAATTAAAAACGTTCAAAATCTAGTCACAATCTCATCTCAGCGACAGTCAGTGTCAAAAACAAGTCAAAAATATAGGGAAATTACAGGTATTTTTGACAGATTGAGACTGAAGTCAGACTGTGAACGTTAATTTAGACTGAGATCAGACTGTGAACGTTCTTAAAATTACGAGAATTGCCCCTCTGGTGTGGGGCGAGCTTTTTGGAGGAGGGATTGTTTAAGTAATGTTGACTTTTGATTTTACGTCTACGGCACTGCTAGGACAAGTCTAGGAGTCATGGAAACCAGTTACGTAGACGTATAAAAAAATCCTTCATGGAAACCAGTTACGAAACCCCGATTTCCTTGACGGCCGAAGCGGTCTACGCAAAGTTTATGCATTGTCAGATTTCTGCAGGGTGGCTATGCGGCGACTATGTCTGTGCAGTGGACCAGCGCCTGCACTGAACAAGCACCTGCAAATCCAGCAAGTGAGTATGAGAGTTTAAAAACTTACAATAAAACTAAATTGTAGGTGTAGGTTAATTAACATCTTTCAGGTATTATGATGGTGTTTGATCACTGTAGACTTTTACACATTTCGTAAGTTGAATATTATAATATTTTTCATCACTCGATTTTACATTAAACTTGAAAACATCATAGTTTAAATGGCATTTATAATGCTTCTGATAGATTTGTACTTACACCGATCTCATACCCGAGTGCACGGTAAAGTAGTTATTTATTGTTATTACCGTATTACCGGTGATATTACCGGGAGTTTTACCGGAACATTACCGCGTCCTTGCAGTGCAGCTCATTGTTAGACCATCGCTATCGCAACACTACGTCTCCATGATGACCGCTGACGATCTGTGCACAATAACACTATATCTGACAGATGTTTGCAGCTGATTATTGCTTTCAGAGGAATGATATAGAATTCTTTAGTAGTGTCAAAGAGTTGATAATGTAAAAGATTAGTCATGACTCATGAGCAACGCGAATGCTATAAAAAGATTATTGAAAGCTGAATGCGTGATGTGTATCTGAGGCACGCGGTATTTTGCTCGTTTATGGGTGACATGTGACAATTTAGTGTGTGCGGTTTGGTTGGCCCGGCGTGGTCCAGCGTGGTCTGACGTGGTCGAGCACACGCGCACGCGCCCGCTACGCTTCGTTACCAATAAGCATGATTTAACTGATCGCGATCTGACACGCCGCCCGCGCCCCCTTCCCCCCTGCAGCCCGCCACTCCACCGCGCCACTCCCGCGCACGATTTACAACCGCATACCGATTTTAGGAACGTAAGCCCACCTTGATTTACGTCCCCGATAGCGCTGCGTATCCCGGACTGTTTTTCAATTACGTTACATTGTGACACCGCTTATACAGGGTGGAATCGAAGTCATGGGCATTATTTTAACCTAAGGCACTACTCACGATACTGATTGCATTAGGGCTATTAATACGCAAATCAAAAATATTATTAATGCAAGTAAGGAAAACCTTAAAAATGTAGTAAGTCAAATTGCACAAGGCTTATTATTGCAAATAAACACTTAAAGTAATTAAAACAAAATACTTCGTTAACGCCAATAATTGTTGAAATATCAAAATCTTAAAGCGCAGTACAGCGCAAAGCGAAATGTAAACAAACATCACCTGCGCGCGCGCGGGTTTTTCCTTACAAGTAATAATAACAATGGGCTACAAGACATTCCGTCCGGCGGGATTCCCTGAACTCTCTCCGTCCCACTCCCTCACTCGCAAAAATACGAATATCACCCCCGCGCGGGGTATGCTTCCCGCCGCAACACGAAGTCACGAACCCGGAACCAGTGTCATAACGACTGCGCAGGTGCATTGACGCGTAATTGATTTATTGATCCCGTGACGTAATCGCCGTACTCGCCGCTCGCGTCATACGGTGCTTGGATTGCAGTGTATTAAGTGTTAGTGTAGTAGTTGTGTGTTGTGTGTGTGTTTGTGTACACGATGCCTCGACCGCGTAATGTGCAGGCTAGGTACACCAACCAACAATACCCACAAATGGTTGTAATTTACGATCGCACAAGAAATTTAGTATGAACTCGTGAAATGTTCCATCGGCGCTACCCGAACGACCCTATTCCTTCACGGGGTCTCATTCCACCAGAACCACTCAGAACCTGTTGGATTTTTCGTCTTTTCACGTGCCAGCACATGCACAAGCTCGTGGAAGAGCACCCGTTTACCCTCTGTCACTTTACCGACAAATAAGGTTTTTTCAAAACAATCCACAAGCTAGGTACGTAAATGTTTTTTTTTTAATGTATGTTAGTTGACGTAGTTTTGACCGTCCTAAGCCGGCAAAGTACGAAGGGAAAATTGGAATTTATTATGAATCAATTCATTGGCAACTTACGAATGTCACGTGAGTCGGGCGGGGTCAAAGAATTCACGCCCAATGACGCGCGTACGGCGTAGTGTACCTACGCATTTGCTATCGAGAAGCGCAACTAATTTGATACTTTGTATGACTTACTACATTTTAAGGTTTTCCATACTTGCATTAATAATATTTTTGATTTGCGTAATAGTAGCCCTAATGCAATTAGTATCATAAGTAGTACCTTAGGTTAAAATAATGCCCATGATTTCAATTGCACCCTGTAGAGTTCCGAATGCCGAGCCCTCGCCTGCCCGACCCCAGGCAGAACTAAAAGGATTTTAATAACTCAAGCCGCAGTAAATCAAAATTTGATTATGAGAATACTGCAAAAAGCGCGACGGCGGGCTGCGTTCCGTTTCGCGGCTATAACTCAACCGGCCGGGCGTTGATAACAGCTTAAAATGTTGTCGGATGTTGTTGAAAAAACTGGGTTTCATTATGAGGGTAATTTATTCGCTGTACAACTACTAAATATCTAAGTATTACAATGAAGTGGTTTAATGCGGCCGGCCGCGGCCAGGCTGCTGCGAGGAAAAACCTTCTCATTCAGAAACGATGTGTGTAGGCTGCGGAGTACCGTCGGCAGAACGGTCCTTTGGGTAGTGTGGCAAGGATTTACAAGAGGACTTAGAGGGTGAGATAGCTTTCACATGGCAAGTCAATCTATGATCAGGGCAACATTGAACTGTCACAGTAAATCCTGTAAAAGTGCATCTCAACAAGTGTCTTTCGTGTTCCACTGTCAACGAGTTCTGCTGTTAAGTGGAGCTCCAAAAGCTCGCTTTACCTCTCGGTCATTAGTTACCTGCGTAGTTATTAGCACGTGCACGTACTTATCCTCAGCAAAGGCTTCATTGATCAGATTTATTCGTGTTCATTCACACATCCTGCTGACGCTGACCGTACCTGCGAACAAATAGCAATAAATACCAGGCTCCATATATCTGTCGGCGCTGGCCGTGTTATTTACGACGCCGGCCGAATAAATCGCGCCGTGTGTAAACACCCCCCCCCCCGCTCCCCCTCGCCCTGGTGACGGCTGATCACGGCCAATAGGAGGCTGGACGATTCACCTTAGCAGAACATAATCGATAATTCGAAGAAGGTACTAACTCTTGGCTTACCAGTCAGCAGAATCTACTCGATTGATGGCGGGGTTTAAGTCGTGGTAATGAAGAACTATAGTAACAAGAAGAAGTAATTCGATGTCAATCAAAAGGCCCTGTCTCAGCAAAACATATGTCGCTATGTAGCTATATTACACTGATAGTCGATCACAAGTCGCAATCAGCGAAAAATAATGACCCGCCTAATGAAAGCTAAAGGATTTATGTAAATATTTAGTAGCTACTGGTGCGCACCGCACAGAGCTCTGCCAGCGCCATGATTGGCGCGCACGGAATACCAAAAGGAATTATTATTCAAAAGGATTACAGAATTGGCTCTCGGCTGAATGAATGACAATTGTTTAGTTAGGTCCGGGGTTCGATTCCCGCTCATCAGCGCTCGGTGGCGCGGTGGCGCCTCATTACGCGCTGTGTTATTCAAATGTATTCAGTTTAGCCGCGGCCGAGGGCGCGGGGTGCGGGCTGGGGGGGGGGGGGGGCGTGCTCCGCACCGTTACAATATATTTATTGGAGGCGCTCATAGACGTACATACTCTGGCTCCTGGCGACGTCCGTTTATTTGTCATCATTACAGCATGTAGCCTCACGCTTTATTGAATCTCTCAGTAGTAAATTAATAGGCTCAATCAAGGAGCTATCTACGATATGAATTAGAACCCAAGTCGATGGATAATATCGGCTATTCATCTCAATGAGGGTTATTTTGCTTCTCTGGAGTATATTGATCTGAGTTTGTTAACATAAGTAGCGCAACTTGTTAAGTTAAGACTTCTCTATTTTTTAAGGACTGTGAACCTGATAATTCGAGAGGTTAAAATATAATTTCCTAAAAGCAATGCTCGCCTGAGTCACTTGTATTTTCTTAACAAAGCTATACTCTGAAATAGTGTTGAGAAACGTGAGCACAGGCGACAATTGTTAAGAACCAGCCACACGGCGCTGCTGAGTATAAACTCCAGCAGTCTACAGCGGCACAGTCATGATCTAAACGTACTTTTAATTTTTCTTTTAATAACTTATGTTTTACGATCCGATTTCGCAGACTGTAATTTGTTGAACATACATAATATAAGTGTAACATAACTCTTTCCGCGACGGATCATTAAACCTTTGAGCTAAAACACTTATAAATGCATGTAAACGACAATGTCATAAGAGTTGGTAGTGGTTGTCAGCTGAGGCCTAGTATGTAATATGAGTTAAATGAGGTCATTTGTGAAGGGCAGTCGCTACTTCCGAAGTCGTTAGCACGTTATGCGGAGCTATGTTAATCGAGTTGGAGGAGTGCCGTCGTCAGTTACAAATTTGCCTGATTGGCAGACGCACACTAAGTGGCAGGATGCCACAATCCCCGACGTGGCCACAAACTCCTGGCAGTGGCCAGTCGCCAGTCCACTGAATACCAAACCAGAATCAAAACTAGTCTATAATAAATTCCAGCCGGGTGAGCAAGTTGCTTGGTAGCGAGTTCGTTACGCCGCGCCGGTAACGAAGTGTTTGCAGCCCACGGGGGCAGGTAATCTAATCTCGAGCCTCCCTCCCTCCCCCTCCCCCGCACGTTCCCCCGTACTGGTCGCTGAAACTGTAGCGTTTTTCCCAATGTTTATGCCAGTATCACAGACGGCGGAGACGTGACGCGAATAAGTTTGGATGATCGATACGCGAGATGGAATTACGCCGAACACTTTGGTTTGGATGTTGCAAATTCAATTTGGAATTTGTGATGAGATTGATACAGCATGTAAGTAATGGTTAAATAACGAATGTGAAGTGTTTTAGTCAAATCTAGAGGCTAATTGCTCTTCCTTATCAGTATCACATGTGTATATATATTCTTGCATCCTCTTCAAAACCCTTTGTAAGTAGGTACCAGCTGCATTGCCTTGAGTTGCGAATTGCTTTAAATCAGTTGGAATATCTGATGTTGCCTAGTTATATCCCGATATTGCATAATAAATCCACATAATCAATTGTAATGGAGTCAACTCTCACGCAGAATCAATGAACTTAATTTTCTATTTAGCACCTAGATTTATCAGTGGCAATCCTTCACTTTTAGAAGCACTAAGTTACTTGTAATAAGGTTCAATTTTGTTCAGTGTGGTGGTATTAGAGAATTGTGTGTTATCTATTGGTGGTCAATGAAGTGTGTAGGGTTGTCGCGTGCGGTCTCACGCGAGTTAGCGACGCCGGCGCAGCCTTTTATGTAATGCGCAAATTGCGCGGCGTGTGCCGCTAATGTGTGACGGTTTGTTGGCTCGGAAACGTAACTATTTTGTCACTTTTTGATGATGTCGGACGAGGGGACACCCATTTTTCTGATGCTTTAATAGCGGTAGGATTAAGAAAATAATCGTATCTGATTGACTGATTAGAGATGTTTCTGAGAAAAAGGACAACAACTATCAAACAAGGTTGAATCTGGGTTGTAATCCTTGATAACATTCAATGAGCAGTATCCATCCAAATAAAGTGATACTTGGTTTTGAATTAGAAAGGTTGTTCTAGATTTTCTAAGAATTATAACGAAAACACTGAGCTCAAACAACAAGAAATCTCTTTTTTATTTTTACTACTTCTACCTTTGAGGGAAAATTGCAGACAAGTGATTGATAGAACTCCCTGGAGGCGCAGCCAGCAGTCCTGTGGGATATCATATTAGAAACAATAACACAGCGATTGTCGCAAACTGCTAGTAACACTCTAACAAGTCCTGAGGGACATTCGCGCTCCGGACCAAAGGGGTGGCACGCCAAAACAGACCCTATTGTTCACACGGTAAAGAATACAGTTTGCCTTCTAAGAACAATTAAAAGACGGCTGCTGGACGTTAAAATGTTACATTCAGGTTGTTGGGTTAAGATATATTTTTTAAATGTTTTGTAGAGTTTACAGATTGGTGATTATTGTGAATAATGATGTTGAAACATTTAGTCGACATAACTTTGAACAAATTGAAACAACATTGAATATATACCATAGGGGTTCAAACACACATTTTAGCGCTCCTCGATCGTTCTGTGGGTGAAATCCAGTTACAGATCAAAAAATAGGGGTTGGCGTGTCTCGGGGCTGGCTGACTGCGAGGGTGACGGCCGCGGGGCGGGAGGGGGTGTCGTTGTAATCGCATTGCTCCGGTCGGCTGCGCGCGCGCCTCCCGTATAATCTCGTTGTCCTAATAGTCTTAAGGCGCACAAAGGGCTGATCAAACGGTGCAATTTGATGCGCCAAATGTCACCGTCAAAAAGAAACCGATGCAGAACTCAGCTTGGCTCGGCGCGCTATATTTATATTCTGGATAGTGCAATTCATAACAAGGATTATGCCATCCACATCCTCTTATTTCTGTATTGTTTCCTAAATGTTCAACAGTTTCATTCTCATAATAATTATCTTGCTCAATGGTAGGTTTACCTTTTTGTAGCGTTTGAGACAGTATGATTAGCTTTCAGCGGTTTTGGAATACAAATTCTAACAGATCTCCTTTTCGGAAACCTCAGCAAGAAAAAAGCCATAGTCAAAAGTATAATAAAATAAAATGGGGCGATGTGCAGCTGACTGCTGACCCCCGCTGGGCTGCTAAACGTCGTTAATATCGGCTCGGAGCACCGACGTTCTGCGCGCTACAAGTGAGCAAGCTCGGCTTTGTCTCCCGAGTGCCACTTTTAAGTGGCAATCAATGCTACGAGTCCTTTTGACTTTGTCATTTTTCGTGATTATAATTTTCGTTTGTTTTTATTTTCGGACTACATAATGTTTGATTGCATAGCGACTGTGAATAGCATGACCACCGCAGTAACAGAAACGAGAGACAAAATGAATATTTGTACGGCGCGGGCGCGATGTCAAAAATGTCACTTTGTATGGAAACAGATATGTCTAATCTTATAATAGAGATATATCCTTAGAAGTGGAAAAGAACATGTTAGCGAGGAGCTTTTGTTATATTTCACAAGAGCTTACTTTTAACTAAGTAAACTTTTCGTTTGTAAATAATCCAGGGACGAATTCAATTGCATAGTTGATTAGCACAGTTTCTTGTAAATTTCAAACTGAGCAATGCAATGCCAAGAAAACACAGTAGCCATTCTGATTGTCACGTCTGTCCCCGAGGAGAGGAGACTGCCGAAACATTCACTAAAGCGCAAATATTGACGCCCACGGTTATAATTGAATCCGTCTTTGTTTTGGTGTACGTCACTAGACTGTTCGAACAGGGGAGTAATCTCGGACGCAAACTATCGCTCTGTTTGCGCGGCATGTAACACTTGTCAGCAAACAGTGCAACCGACCCTTTCTTTTGTATTATACATCAAATTAAAAAGCAAAGGATTTGTTTATTTGTATTGAAACGAGTGAACGTATGGATGCCTATATACCAGTGAACGTAGGGGTGCTAATTCTGCACTAGGTACTCATTTTACCGATAATTATCATTTCGCGTTTCGCGTCGACACTATAACTAACTCAAAACAATTAAAATAATTTTCTACTCAACCATAAGATAACATGCAGATTCCTATCACAACGTATTCTTTACATCCACCTGCAAGTTTAGCGACAATATTAAAAGTAATTGGCGTGATTATCATTGTGTTGGTCATGTCTCCGAGGGTAGATGGTAGATTAGGATCTCGTACAGTCAACCGTACGACAATGGCAATGATGTATCTATGACAGCGCCCTCATACCGTGGCAGTAAGGGCGCTTTTCGTAGGTCCTCTGCTGTTGGTTGATCGTACTGAACACTTATGCGCAGGTGGTGCCGTCGTATCGGCGTTGTGACGTCATAACAATAGTGGATGTTTTATAATGGAAACTGATTAGGTTGACTGTTTGCGGTGGCGAGTTGTTATTCTAACTAGAAAGCTTTGATAATTGCTTATTTATATGATAAAGAACCATTTTATATTTTTTCTTGTCAATAATTAAGTAGATAGGTTTATATTGTATTCAATTCCAGTCATTTCAGGATAGTCATATTCAAGTAAAGAGTTGGCAACTTCATGCACGGCTCAACCGGTCACCCATCTAAAAATTGTGCCTTGCCAGATAGATTAAATCATTGGATATAATAGGTCGGGGCAAAAATATTTTCGTATTTTGAATATATTGTTAGTAATCAAACCTCTTTGGCAGTACTGAATGTAACTGGCTGGTTTTAATACTATTATATGTTGACATTCTAAAGATGCAATAAATAAAAAAAAAACTAGTTCCCACCATTTCTCAATTGTTTTTCAAGCAAGCAATATGAACGTATGTGACGAAGAATATCGGTACATTTTAAAATTTTATTACAAAAAAGGTAAAAATGCGACGAACGCCGCGGATAAAATTTGTGCGGTTTACGGACCAAATGCGGTATCAATACGAGTAGCACAAATGTGGTTCAAGCGTTTCAAGTCAGGAAATTTTAGTATGAAGGATGAAGCTCGCTCTGGATGCCCCGTCACGGATAAAATCAGTGCCATTTTTTAAAAAGTGGAGCAAGATCGACATATTAGTAGTTATGATATTGCTGAAGAACTGGATGTTGATCACAAAACAGTTTTACGGCATTTTCAAAAGTCTGGGTATAAGAAAAAACTTGATATTTGGGTACCACATGATCTTACTGAGAGAAACTTAATGCAACGTTTCAACAAAGAATCGCAAATGGAAACACATTTGCGATTCTTTGTTGAAACGTAATAATTCCGACCCATTTCTTAAACGGTTGATCCATTTTTCATCACCCGTAGGTGATGAAAAATGGATCACTTACGATAAGAATGTCCGAAAAAGATCGTGGTCAAAGCATGGACAAGCCCCACAGACCGTGGCAAAGTCCGGCCTGACTCGGAACAAAGTGATGCTGTGTGTTTGGTGGGATTGGAAAGGAATCGTCCACTATGAGCTTTTGCCGCCGGGTAAAACTATTGATTCTGACCTCTACTGTCAACAACTGATGAGGTTAAAAGAAGCTATTGAGAAAAACCGGCCGGAGCTGGTGAATAGGAAGGGCGTGGTGTTTCATCACGACAACGCCAGACCGCACTCATCTATAGCCACTCAGCAAAAATTGAGAGAGCTTGGCTGGGGTGTGTTGATGCATCCGCCGTATAGCCCTGATCATGCTCCATCAGATTTCCATCTGTTTCGGTCACTTCAGAACTCTTTAGGAAGCATAAAGTTAACCTCAAAAGAACACTGAAAACTATCTGTCAGATTTTTTTGATAAAAAATCTCAAAACTTCTACAGCAATGGGATCATGGCATTGCCCACAAGATGGCAACAAGTCATCGATCAAAACGGCACATACATATTATAAATAAATAAAAAATTAATCCTAAAAGAAAAAAAAAATGTATGAAAAATACGAAAATACTTTTGCCCCGACCTAATATGTATGCCTTAATGTTTTCCAAACATTTTAAAAGTTATTCCTCTCACAAAAAAAGACATCAGATTTCAGCTTCATAATAGCTCCGATCATATTGATATTCAGTGATCCTCATTCGAGTAACATCGGAATGGATCTTTCCGTTGATGCGAAAAAACGCGAGTGTCAAATTAAAAGTGCGCCGGTCGCCGGAAGCGGCCCCCGGATATCGCGCTGAAAGCCGGATAATTGCCGGTCCGGCGCCGGGGGGAATACGGAATCGTAACAAGTTCACAGAATATTTTATTTAGATAATTTCTACTTAGTATTCAATACGCTTCTCTACGATTCTGTTCATTGAAGAGCGATGTTCGCTGGGCCGGGGAAATAATATAGCTTGTATCACTAAGAGTTGCTAACAACAACATAATACCCAATCGAATCCATGAGTTCCGATATTAAAAATATCTTAAGTGGACCAATGAAGCTTTAATGAGATTTAAAGATACATCTTAGTTAAAAAAATTGCCAAATTATGGGCGTTTAATTTATGTATTACTTTTACAATATGTGCCTCACAGCGTCCTTTGTGGGATGTTTCCAGCTGGTCAGTTAAAGCGAAAAAAAAATATTCAAATTAGCTGAGATAATAAACAAACAAAATCCAATTCAATAAACTATAAACATGGTCGTAGTTGGTGGTTTATCGAATATTAAGTTGAGTTACATGCCCCAGCTGGAGCTTTGGTGGATAGCGCAATTCTTTGACTGCCAATTTTTCGTTTAATTCAGTTTCTAAAAGTTTACAAAATAGATTGTTCTAGACTCTAGAGGAATACCTAATTTCTGATAGTAAGTTCTCTACAGGGTGGAATCGAAGTCATGGGCATTATTTTAACCTAAGGCACTACTCACGATACTGATTGCATTAGGGCTATTAATACGCAAATCAAAAATATTATTAATGCAAGTAAGGAAAACCTTAAAAATGTAGTAAATCAAATTGCACAAGGCTTATTATTGCAAATAAACACTTAAAGTAATTAAAACAAAATACTTCGTTAACGCCAATAATTGTTGAAATATCAAAATCTTAAAGCGCAGTACAGCGCAAAGCGAAATGTAAACAAACATCACCTGCGCGCGCGCGGGTTTTTCCTTACAAGTAATAATAACAATGGGCTACAAGACATTCCGTCCGGCGGGATTCCCTGAACTCTCTCCGTCCCACTCCCTCACTCGCAAAAATACGAATATCACCCCCGCGCGGGGTATGCTTCCCGCCGCAACACGAAGTCACGAACCCGGAACCAGTGTCATAACGACTGCGCAGGTGCATTGACGCGTAATTGATTTATTGATCCCGTGACGTAATCGCCGTACTCGCCGCTCGCGTCATACGGTGCTTGGATTGCAGTGTATTAAGTGTTAGTGTAGTAGTTGTGTGAAGTGTGTGTTTGTGTACACGATGCCTCGACCGCGTAATGTGCAGGCTAGGTACACCAACCAACAATACCCACAAATGGTTGTAATTTACGATCGCACAAGAAATTTAGTATGAACTCGTGAAATGTTCCATCGGCGCAACCCGAACGACCCTATTCCTTCACGGGGTCTCATTCCACCAGAACCACTCAGAACCTGTTGGATTTTTCGTCTTTTCACGTGCCAGCACATGCACAAGCTCGTGGAAGAGCACCCGTTTACCCTCTGTCACTTTACCGACAAATAAGGTTTTTTCAAAACAATCCACAAGCTAGGTACGTAAATGTTTTTTTTTTTAATGTATGTTAGTTGACGTAGTTTTGACCGTCCTAAGCCGGCAAAGTACGAAGGGAAAATTGGAATTTATTATGAATCAATTCATTGGCAACTTACGAATGTCACGTGAGTCGGGCGGGGTCAAAGAATTCACGCCCAAGGACGCGCGTACGGCGTAGTGTACCTACGCATTTGCTATCGAGAAGCGCAACTAATTTGATACTTTGTATGACTTACTACATTTTAAGGTTTTCCATACTTGCATTAATAATATTTTTGATTTGCGTAATAGTAGCCCTAATGCAATTAGTATCATAAGTAGTACCTTAGGTTAAAATAATGCCCATGATTTCAAATGCACCCTGTATACGAGCGACGCTACTTATTTTGTAGCACTACAAACTTTTGCGTAGGAGTTGGATGACAATTCCTCAAGATAATTTGAGTCTAGGATTACATTCCTCAAGGTATAACTAACTATGAACCCCTGTAGTAAAACTACGTAGTTAGTCTGAATTCTGATATAGATCACTAATCAAGTTGTAGTAGCGTAGTGCGCGTCGAGCGTGTCAGAAATGTCAGAAACATAATATTTGTAGATCTACATACGTATGTTAAATGTTTAGGTTTACGAATACTTACTTCAAAATTACATTAATTTATTCTGTCACATAATACAAAAACCTTTATTTATTTTATTATTAAGGTACATACAACAAGTCTCTCTGTAAAACAATGTCGTCATTACCTACTTTTTATGTCTAATTGTTCAGCATGTGTACAAATAATTGAGTCAATAATTGACACCTAGGCTGCTTCTGAATAAAACGAATGAGAATATATAAATATAAATAATAATGAAATGCTGTTCTTTGGTAAGCGCATCACTTGAGAATGGCTGGACCAAATTGGCAATTTTTTTTACTTGTTTTAAAATGTTTGTCGAAATCCAAATTGAAAAAAAAAAACTCGATCAATCTTTAAAAAAATCGAACGTCCTTTCCATAGATTTTTATAAATTCTAGATCATATTGAAATTTTTACAGGACAACGTCTGTCGGGTCAGATAGTTTATAATATATTTAATTTGGTTAAACTAATGATAGAGTCTAGAAGAATCTTTTACAAGTTTCCAAAACTTATAGAAAAGTAATTTCATGATACTATGATGAAATTCTTTTACATGACATTGAAACATAATTATCTCTAATAAGATTGCCTGTTTTTGAGTTGTCGAGCACTTTAAACTGAGCTTCACTTGCGAGTGATAGATGCGTGGAGAGCTCAGTTTAGTAATTTTCGCATTAAATCTGTCGCTGGGGGACATGACTCGCAACCGAAGGACACTCGGCACATTCGTCACACTCGACCGCCGACACTCGTCACCGACTCGATAATCGTTTAATGATGGACTCAGAGCAGGCGACATAAAGACGTGAGGGAGATGGCTGCAGAAGGCCTACAACTGGCCACTGGCGTTTCTGCTAGTTTTCGAAAACGAGATTTTTATGTATTTCCCGTACATTTTCAAAACAAAATGTAGGTACTTGAAGTCAACAGACTCAACCAGAAACTGCACTTATCCAGCTGTCCACTTGTTCGCGAAGGTCGTGGCTGCCCCTAGCCTGAGGGCTATAGATGTATGGAGCTCACTGCTTCTACGTTTATTGGTGGCTATTGCTTACGTCAGAGCTCTTCTATAGGTTTCTTTTGCACTGGTCCTTCTGCACATTCTGGCGAGGGACACAAACCGCGCGTCGCGTCTCTGGGTGCACAAGAGCGCTGATTGCGCGGCTGCAGCGCGACAAGCACTAATCCCACACATTATCTACTTAGCACACACTCCATGAGACGCCCGCGGGAGAGACTAGTGAACTATACGAATGTTTCGTAACTGTCCTTGCAATTAATATGTTTCGTTACTATCCCTACATTTTTCAAGATTGCCGCGGATGTAGTACAATGTCCTAGTATAATGATTAAATTATATTCTGGTGTTGGCTTGCTCGTGACTAATTAATAACAGCCGCACGGGTATCGAAGGTTAGGCTACACTTGTCGGGATCGGTCCGTGGATGGTGACCATCCATTACACATCAAGACTCGGAAAACACACATATAAGCCGTTATTCCCGGATAGTCAGAAGCCCGAAAGTCTGACAATCAGTCTTACCAAGGGGGGGGAGGGGGGTTGTGGAGGTGAGATTGGCAGTCACTCGCCGTGCCAAACTGGTATTCAGCTGCATCCGGTCAGGCTGGATGCAGACCCCAACATACATGGGAAAAGCCTAGGCAGATTGATTTTGAATCTGGTATTTCTTTGAAATGTTTGCGCAAAAAAAAATTTCATTAATTTGCTTGCTACATAGTGGTGAATAATTTTCTAATTTTACAAACTGGGCAAGGTTTTAATTGGATTTGAATTTTAATAGCAGGCGTTAATTTGAGCTGACTTAATTGAAGGAGAGAAATCGGAGTAAACCTAGATAGCTTTGGTCTGATTCCTCTATCAACTGTCATTGAGTGTGACTCAATCCAATAAATATGGTGCAGGTATAGGAGGGGTGCTTACATCGTCCATTCTTATCCAGCAAGGCTTTGTTGAGCTAATGGTGAGGTGTGCTAATTGTTAATCATAAAATGAAGTTATGCTCCACAGCAGCCCACGGCTAAACTACGCACGTGTACCTACTTAGAAACTTTGGCGGGTTCGTCCTCGAGCCTCTGTGATTCACGCCCATGCTATGCGCAAATACGTGGCAAACAAATGGTTCTCCGTGTAGGTCCTGCGAAGCAGTGGACGGTCTGTTTTGCCTTGAAGGATCAGATTTATTGTCTTCTACATATTCTACCCTAATAGGTAAATACCTAAAAAAAAATAATAATAATTTACGCTAATAGCTCCTAAAGTGGCATGTGTTCAACAGTTTTGGCGTATTCTTCGAAGCGCACCAACTATGACACGCACGATTTTGGTGCGTTAAAAAAATTAAATAAAAATATTATAATTTTATTCCTCGAAATGCACCAAATAATCAAGGTTTGGATAGAGCTGGGTATTAACTAACGGAAAGTATAACAATTAACGCACGTTTTATTAAGAGTCCGTAAAAATTATATAGGTACTCCATGAGCAATGTGTTTTAAAAAAAAGTTTTAAAAAGCCGTCAAGGAACGCCAGGCAGATGTGAAACATGTGGATTTTCAAATTTCGAATAAATAACAATCTAAAATCAATAAAAAGATGTAGCAAAATAATAAAAAAGAGTAGACTTTTTAATTAAGTCAACATATTTTATTATCTATTAGGTAATACAATTTTTTTCTTATCGTGGTACTTTTCAACTATTCTTCTAAATTACTTAGTGTAAAAGAAAAAGTCTATTTACATTAAAATATCGAAAGCAATGAAGGTATCTATTTTGTTAGAAACAACTAGACTCTAAAATTTGCAATTTAAAAAGTTTCCAAATTAAATGTATTTATGGCTCACTATTTTGCCTATAATGGTTTCCACATAAAAGATAGATATATGCTGTCACGGATTTTTATTTACAACTGTTTACGACAAACAATCCCAGGACAAAACCAAAAGTGATTTTATAATTATTAAGTAGTTGCTTAAGCACCTAGTTCCAGTTCATTTCTGCTTTCCTGGCATTTTTAATAAACAAAATAAGCAATTAGGACAGTTGATTAAAAAGTCCATCGATATCATTTATTAGATAAGAATCCTTCATGCTCTTCTCTATGTTTCATCGCTGGTGGGTTTCCAGGAATAAAATTATAATATTTTTAATTGATTTCCTTAGCGTACCTTAATGGTGCGTTTCGAGGAAAGCTTTTGAGCGCTTCATTAGGTGCGGTGCAAAGTTGGTGCGCTTCGCGAAATATCCCACAGTTTTGTTGCAGTTTTGGGAGATATCAAAATATCTTGAATTGTTCCCTAATTCACAAGATAGTTTTTAGGTAGAAGTATTGTGGAGTAGTTTCCAGCACCACCATCTTCGGAGGGACCATCAAGTTTTTCCCAATGATGTCTCGATACTGACCATTGCTTCAGGTTTCCATCATTTATTTGTATTCACGTCAGTCGGTACAGTTCTTATAGTTTTACCCTTGTACTATCATTTAAAGTAAAATACTTGTAAAATAGGTACCTTGTTGTGGTATTGTAACCCTCGCGTGTCAGCAGTTGCGTGCTCGCATTTGAAACAGAGAACGCAAGGGCCTCTCGACTGTGAAGCGTCAATCAAAGACGACTCCACATGTTGGCAAAGTGTGACGTTTAAGTACCCAAATGAGAAGATTATAATAAATATATATGTTTGGCTTTTCATTTCGATACATTTATAAAGGTCACTCCACTCTGTCAGTGTTTTTAAAACGAAAAATGTGTATCTGAAAACTAATTTTTGTTGTTGTTGGACTATTGCATCGTTTCTCAGCTCTCAGTCCACACACCTCTGCCACACCTATCAAATTGTTTTTTTTTCTTCATTTTACAAAAGATGAGAGACATCATTAGTGGAAACCTGCATAATGTAGGTTACATTAGGTATCGTAACAGACGAAGTGACGTTCAGTAGGTAAACTACTTAATTTTGTATGATCCTGAATAGGTACATGAAAAATATTGTTGTAACATACTTATAGTCTGCATTTCGTAGGCAAAACAGTCTGATTGCGCGCATTTTACACTCTGGTGATTTCAAACCCTTCACAAATACTTATTTGATAGAGCTACTTTTATTATTCCTGAATGGATCCTAATGTTACCCGTTCAGTTTTGATTGACTGGTTTAAACATTCTTTCAATAAAATATAAATCATGTATAATTTACAATTTCCTCGATAGGTAGACGGCGCTTTGTGTAGAGCCGCCATGAAATGGCCATAAACGTTAACAACGTTGTCTCAAGTCTGACGGCGCCGCTCGCAGGCTCACACATGGCTCACAGCTCCTCACCTATGTACATCAGTGATTAAGTTCAATTTGCAACATTCCCCGTAAGTATTAAGTTCACTTATAAAGTAATAAAAAGTCGGAAATATTGATGGCCGTAGTTTTCAATCAGGAACTCGTAATTGAAATCCGATACGTCACGCAAAGAGCCGGTTCGCGATATTTTACTGAGCGTACACGTATATCTACTATTAATTCTGTGGGGAGCATTTTTTCACAGAGCCATCGAACACCTTTACATAGTGAGGTGATGGGGGAAGGCATGGTAGTTCAGGGCGTGGGTGCTGCGGCGCGCTGGGCGCGGCGCGGCCAATGGGAGAGAGCGTGCGGCGTGCCGGCCCGCCTCCCGGAGCCGACCGCGTCGTGCGCCAGTCTCGCGGAGGCCGGGCGCGCGCGCACCCGCTGTCGTGCGCTGTGCGATATGTGCTGACAGTTCAATGACGGTGTGCACATGCTGATGTGTTGTTTTGTGAGCTGCAGCAGATAATAACGATCAAAGTGTTGGCTGTTAAGCTGGAGATGAAGGTAAGCCGCCTCGAGCTCATCCTTGTTCTATACACATGCATGTACATATATTAGGTATGTATGTATGTCTTATTAAGTGGACTCTATTGGATTCACTTGAATCTCCACTACATCCTCTGCAAAGGACCTCTTACAACAATAGGAACAGTGATCTCATCTTCTAGGTAGGTCCCCGTGACACCTACTTATGTGTATTACCATCTACAGATCTACTCATTAGCAATACCTACAATGATGAGCCGAAACAATTACTTGTGTAATCGTCCTAACGTGAAGTGATTATCAAAACACATTTCATATCAATAATCAGATAAACACCTATGTTTATATGTAGGTAATGTGTATATTCTACCTACCAATTATAACACTAGGAACAAATTAATACGCCCACGGAAAGAGATAACAATGAATACTAATGATCCTTAAAGGTAATAGAATTTACAAAATGACATAGATACCTACCTAGATAAAAAATTAATTCGCGTGAACTTGACTTATATGATATGAACTGACTGACATTATTCGAATATTGCACATTTTCTCCGTATCAATACAACACCCACTTAAATAAACCAGTTCCGCGTAGGTACTTCATTAGCTTAAACTTTTTTTCACTATATATTATAATTACCCTTTATCAAGCTGGCACTATTATTCTTCTACTAAATACCTTAATTATTATTATGTATTTTACAATTTACAGTAGGTAACTATTAAAGTTGCAGTTAATTTCGCAACAATACCGTTAAACATTGCGCTTCAGTTTGTAGCCGTAGGCCCAAAGGCTGTAGTAAATCGCCGCAGAACCCGCCGTCGAACGCTAGGTTAAAAGTTTACTTACTCACTTAATAATTAAGGAAGAAATATCTTACGGAAACACTGCAACACCAATTATATTTTTGTATATTTTCATAGTATCTTACATATTTGGTATAAACATAATTGAATATTTATAATTATATTACTTATCTATGTGATAAGAATTGTTTAACCCGGTAGGTACCTACTGATATTTTTCATTAATTCATCAATGTTATGTAGACTAACATCGTATGATGTTGCTTGATCTTAAATATTATAATTTGAATATAATAATGGTATTAGCAAAATATGTAACACATAAAACTTACATACAGATAAAAATAAATTACTTATGTTCACTTCTGACAAATGCAATTTGCGATTTATAAACAATCTAGATCACATTGTTGCCGTAGACTTGTTCTTCCCTTAGCGCCGATATCGATAAGGCACTGCTACTAATTTTTACTATGGAAATTCTATCGACTAATATTTCAATATACCTCTACATATGCCAGGTTGTCTACAATTCACATTTCATTAGAACCAATTTTATAGTCAGTGGCTATAACTAATTGAAAAATATTTACAATATAATTATTTTATGGAACATGAAACGCGCGGCGGATAGCGGAGTTTTCCTTCTAATGGCAAATAAATAAATAAAAATAAAAGCTTCTCCTAATAGTTTGAACTTCAGTTATAGACACTTATTAAGGTATAATATTTTTTGCGGTAAAGTAATCTAAATTTTATGACTTTAATTAACGGATAAATTGGAATAGTTACCTTCAATCCTTTGAGTTTTTTCTCGAAAAAAACCTTAGTTGAAATAATAAAACTTTGTTTTAAAATAAAAGGTATTTCGTAAAGTAATTGATCAACACCGTTTTATTTTTACCTTGATTTTTGCAACTTGAACCGCGAGATTTTGTTGCATTTGCAGGTCAAGGGAATGACAATAACAAGAAAAAAAAAACATATTTATAACAAACTTAAACACAAATAAGAATATAGAAAAAATATAATAGAAGTCTTGATAGATTTTTAAAAACATCTTGAAGTAAAATAAGAATAGGAAAATAAAATAAATATAGTGTTTTTCCATTTCTAACGCTCGCGCGTCGCGCGTACAAAAGACATCAACGAGTCAGTTACATTAGCTTCACATATGCGAGGTGCAGCTCTAATTATACGTAATAAATAACCTCATAGAGGTGTCCTGTGTTAGTTTACTGCCCCCGGACTATCCATCATAGCTCCACATTATCATAACGCGCTAAAACCGACGACTTTTTCATAAATTAGCAGAATAATTTTATTTGATACTTATAACATGAAAGAGCATGGTTAGTCGATTTATGAGCATTCTGCTAATTATGAATGAATTTATCTAAAACTTTAATAATAATGTTATATAATAAAGTAGTTAATTTTTTTTTTGTTATAGTACAGAATTTTCTTATTCTGATCGCATAGAGTATGTGCGTTTTTCTGCGTTTCATAAGTATTGTATACCTACTTTATTATAGTTATTTTAAAAAATCATTGAGATTCGATAGTAATACCCAGGCCGGGCAAGGGGAATTTCCATTAGGATTTTTTGTTTGCAGCCCAAAGTCTGGATTTATGCCTGGTCCCTCTCTATTACCTACATGGGACTGAAACATCCCTGGCGCAGTGCGGGTGCACAGTCGCCTCTGTCCAACCGATGTCGGGAACACGGCCGAGATATTGTGCTAAGTAATGTGATAATAAATGAGAGGACAGCAAATAGACGGCTTATTCAAGCCCATGGGGGCTTTAATAATTAGAGAAAATACAGAAAAAAATAATAAACACATTAATTAATAACAGAAAAGCATATTTTTTAAAACAAATATTTTTTGTTTCTTAATGTTTGTGTCATAATAATACTTAATTGCATCTTTATTTTTTACTAGCAGCGCCTCGCGGTTTCACCCGCATAAGTGTCGATCCCGTGGGAATATCGGGATAAAAAGTATCCTATGTGTTATTCTGATGTATAAGTTATATTACTGTAAAGTTTCATCAAAATCCGTTCAGTAGTTTTTGCGTGAAAGAGTAACAAACATCCATCCATCCATCCTCACAAACTTTCAAATTTATAATATTAGTAGGATAAGTAGGATTAGTAGGATAATGCAACATTTGATGATGCTTAATCTGTCATGTAGCAAGGATCTTACGTTGATTTAAAATGTATTTTAGTGAATAAATCTATGATAAATATTAACTCAAAATGGCAAAAATGCGCTCAAAGTAACTGCATAGAGGTTTAATCAATTGATCTGTGTCCAATCATGTGATGTACTCATGAAGGACACTGATAAGATATCAGTAGGCCAATTCTGCTAATTTAAAACGTTCAAAATCTAGTCGCAGTCTCATCTCAGCGACAAACAAATGTCAAAAACTTGTCAAAATGTAGGGAAATTTGAAGTATTTTTGACAGATTGAGACTGAGATCAGAGTGTGAACGTTCTTAAAAATTACGAGAATTGCCCCTCAGATAACTTTGACTATCTAGTGACATTATTAATTACTGATCCAAAACTGTCATTACCAGCCGGGTTATAGTTTTTTACAAAACCATTGAACCAATTATTATTGGCTTACTAGCTGAAATTCAGTAATTGTATCCCTCAGATACAATTCTAAGAGATAAGGTAGTTTGGCAATAATTCCTTCTGCACAAGTGGCTTCCCTGGCACCTCATTAACGGCATAACTACGTAAATGTTTATTAACTGCTCTCAAATTACGATGTTTATTTTTACATACTTCTTTGACATAATCTTTTTATTATTTGACATTATATACAGACAATTTTAATTTTTCAACTCTTTATCAGTGGTTGTAATGGCAATCATATCACTTGGTTTTAATAGGTTTTTATATTTTATTTACCCTTTAGATAGATTCTTATTTTGTTAGTGTGAGGACTTTGTAGGCCTTGTTGACTTTAGATCTGTAGACCATTTGTAATTTTATAAATAACCTGGTACTTGTTGACAGGCCTACGCAGTCCTCCCATACCTACTGTAATTTGAAAACATTGTAAAAGCCAATTATTTTTAAAAGAGTATCCATGGAGTTCTTGCCGGTTCTTCTCCATAGAAAACGACCAATTGGAACCGTGCACCTAACTTCTGACGTTTCATAAGTGCCCTTGTAGGCTTATGTAAAATAAAATATTTTGATTTTTGAGACTATCCTCCGATAACTTTATTATATTCCATATACAATTCTTGAAAGTAGTTTGTTCATAATTGACTATTTAATCGATTTCAGTAACATTTAATATAGGTATTTTTTCTTAAATTATGTATTTATATTCATACTGACTCCCGATTGAGCCAATTAAAATTAAATCTTATTTCAAGGCACTTACTTACATAATTTTGAATGCATAAAGTAATGCTAGGGTCAACACGCTTTTCTTCTTAAAAAAGCAAGCTTTAAAAAAATAATTTTGGTCATTGTATTATGCTTTTAACTCAATACTCTAATTGGGGTGTATGAGGTCTTGCATTAATTATGTTACACCTTGTATATAAAATTCAAAGTCCTGACTGACTGATATATCAACGCACAGCCTAAACCGCTGGCCCTAGAGACATGAAATTTGGAGAGTGTGTTCTTTGTGAAGAGGAGGTATCCACTAAGAAAGGGTTTTTCGAAATTCCATCCTTTGGAGGGTGAAAAGGGAGAGTGAAATTTCACGCGGACGATGTCGCGGGCAGAAGCTAGTATTCCATAAAGTTTCGATTCTCGTCATGAAGTAAAATTTCAAATTCTCTATTTACATATAGCATGTCCGTTAATTCCGGAGCGACTCTATCCCTGAGGATCCCAATGCTGATTGATATCGTACAAATGCTGATCTCATAAGTATCGAACTTACCGTGTAAACGAGCGCCAACAAAAGGTTAAAAGCTATAGAAAATAAATGTAACTCGTTATATTAAGTATATGTCGTTCGTGTGCTGCGTACAGTTGTGAAGCGTTAGGTGTCCGGGAGCCATGCATCATGCAGAGACAAGGGCCGGTAATCCCGCCGCGACCATCAAATCCGATTACTGTAGAATCGGGTGCACGCGATAAATCGTGCGGCCTCCACTGTCGTCGGCGATTCGTTACGATCCGATTTACCGAAAACGTATACGTTATATAGAGAAATATGGCGTCGGCCGCTTTGGAGACTAATATGTTATTTAAGGCGGGCGTGGAGCCCCGCGGCGCTGCCACCGGCTCAATGCGGATATTAATGATCCAAATGTATCAGCGCTCAACACAACCGCCAATGTCTTGTTCGCGAGTCGCGCTCCGCGGGCAGCTCACTGAGCTCGCTGAGCTCACCCGTCACCCCTCACATGCAAGTGCCGTCCATCCGCGAGGAATGTGGCACGGACATAACATTCTAGCGCCATCAACGATCTTATTTAATTTCAAAAACAAATCCAATTAAGTTTTTAGTGAGCAATAAAGGCGATCGATCAACATTATCAAACAACCGACACAACCGCGCCGCCTTCATCAGTATAAAAGTGTTGCAAACGAATGTTCACACAAATTACTGAAAAAGAAAGTGACATTCAAATTGGTGTAAACAAAAAACGGCTGCGGAGATCGTTCGTGATACAGACAATGAACAGAGAGCGGTGCAGGCGCTGATGGTATCTCGGGGATGTGCTACCGTGAGGCGCATTATGTGTGGAGACGCTAGACGTAAGTGACAGGCGAGACGAGGCGAGGCGGGGCGGGGCGAGGCGGGGCTGTTTGTTCAACAAACAAGGCGCTGGAGCAAGGGCCCGCCGCTTTGTGTCGCCATGACGTGAAGGATTCTTGCTCCACTGACACGTGGGGTCCGTGGACGTGCAGAGAAACCATAGAGTCTGAAGCTATTTACATACATCCAATACAACGTCTCGTAACATCGTGAACTCTGCTCACACAGACGAACTTAGACGATCGAATCAAAAGACTACAAAGGTGAGTTGGTCCTTTTGCTGCTTAATTAATCTAGTCATCAAACCGAGGCAACCATAAGAAACAAAGCCTCTACTTTAAATAAATATCCCCGTCGTTCTTAACTTGGGCAATCGCATAATTCATTGGCAGTGAGAAATACTCGGGCGTTGGGAACGTTACCTCTGTCTAGAGCAGCCCTTCTGCGCCCGCGCTGGCAAATAAACGACATATTTTATGCGCCGCCGCACACGCCATTAACCAGAAACTGCATACACTGTAGAAAGTAGAATTATATAGATAGCTTCTAGAAATTTATCTTCTAATATGATTGCAGATTGTGCAGCATCCAACGACGGTCAGCAGTCATTCTGTACTACAAAAAAAAAACATCTAAATTAAATCTAAGATTGGATTGTCTGCACCTGTAGTGTAAGAAACTGAGATAGGCAATAGTGATAGTTAAGAGAATAACTGAGCTTGCTAATAACTGAGCTTGCTAATAACTGAGCTTGCTAATAACTGAGCTTGCTAATAACTGAGCTTGCTAAGCAGACGACACAACGTGCAGTTAAACAAAGTCCAATAAGTCCCACTGCACTCCTCTCGTGAAAACGAACAAACAGCAGTCTGAGACTCAGACGTTACCGTATTACTGTAGGAATGTCTGATTCATAATACGGAACCCTTGCTAACTGGAGCGCATATCTCAAAGCGCGCGTTTTATTTTAATAAGGAGCCTCTCGAGGCGTTGATACACGGGGCACGTCAGACCTCACTAATCAATTGTCCTCTCAAAGGTCACAAACACCTCGCCGTAAAAAATATACCGACTCGAAAGAAAAGCAAAAACTATTCATTTTGATTCGTAAAATATTAATATTATTTTGTATCGTCCATCTTTTATTGGAATACTTTCAAGCGTTTGTATTATTATGATGCGCCGAGTGGAAGTCGTGGTTTTTAAAATATTGTGTGCTGGTCTCTCATATGTTATAATTTAATAACGCACACTGCTAATATTGTCGTTTGCTGTCACCTGCCGCTGGTTCGACATTCGCGTAGTCTGTGTATACCTAATGACAAATTCGAGGAAACTGGCATCTAAACATCAATTAAGATGTTAATTTTTATTTTTTTATAATTGCTAAGTTAATGTATTCTACTCTGTACCTACCGTTAATAGTTTAGGAACAGCCACATCAGCTACACAGTTTAAATTAGGAGCAATCGGCTCACTTGTAAAGCTAAAGAGCAATTGGCTCATTTGTCAAATTTAATAGCAATTGGCTCACTTGTAAAACTTTAGAGCAATCGACTAACTCGTAAAAGTAAAGAGCAATCGGCTCACTTGTAAAACTTAAGAGCAATTGGCTCACTTGTAATACTTGAGGTGAATTGCACAATGATATATATGTCTTGCAGAGTGCATGGTCGCAGTAATTAAACTAATTTCATTATCAGCTGATCGCGGCGTGGGTCGCGTCACGCCTTGCGCCGGCGCACAGCATCCATTACAAAGGCTTTCGTCTATCAAGATGGGCGGTCGTTTATCTGCAATAGATAGCGGTGACGTGATTGTTCAATGATGTTTGCAGATACACGGATAACATTCACAGGTTATTGTTGGATGGAACGCTTAGAGCATTCATTGACTGGGTTGTGGCAAGATCGAATCGCTACCAAACATATAGTTGGTATTATTTTGTGAAGATCGGTGATGATGTCGTTGCATGTGACTGTATGTACAGCTTGATCTCTAGCTGGCGACAGCAGTTATTGTTCAGTAACCGTTCACCGCTTTCTTAGGAAACCAAAGCTTAAGTGTTTGAACATGAATATTAAAAGTATCAAACAATAACGACACATTACTGAAGTAAAGTAATTAATTCTCCACTCAGGAACAGAATGCATCATTTGGTAAAATATAAGCCAATCCAGAAAACAAATGTCAGATAAAATGAAATACACATTAATCTTAATTAGGACAATTGGAGAAACAAGGAAACTCATGAGACCGACAGGAATGATCCCTCCAAGTAATAAAACAGCTAAATCCTGGACAACAGCTGCTCCGTGGTATGTGAGATGATGACTCGACACATTACACTCTCTTTGATTTTTTGTTCGAAGCGAAGTGGATTATTTTTATATTTACTTTAAATCGACCAGGCTCACATTTGAATGACCTTTTTATTTTGTACTTTCCAAAGTTCTTGCAAAGTCAGACAAATTACTTATGAGTAACAAAGTATTGACAGAAAAGTAGTGCCTCATTTATAACTTTACATGCTAATGAATTAATTCTAACTTTGTTTAGTTATCCTTTTAAGGAACTTTTATCGAAAGAATTACTATACTCTCAGTTATTACAGTCCCATGATTAACGAGATGTTCCCAAAATTATAAAAGGTAATATCAACATTATATTATCTATAGTAAGTATAAAGTTTAACGATTAATCGATCCGTTTCTCTCTATCATTCGTTTCGACGATCTAAACAGCCGCTGGGCAAACCCTATTAGAGTTACTAATCTTCGTCGACAGTTTTTATTTTAAAATTAATTGCACTAATAATAGTTTGAGAAGTGGACGGAGAACAAAGCAATAGTTAGAGCACGCCCACACCGGCGCGTCGCCTGCGCCTGCGCAGATCATTTGTTTAAATTATTTGTCTAAACAAAAACTAACATATATATATACATAGATCAAGCGGCCTTTGTTGACACCTGAGGGACAGGAGGACAGGAGGACCGCCCTCGAGGTGCGTCACTTAACCACTCTTCACTTTGGTAGGATTACATCGGCTAATGTATTCATATCGACCTGGCAGGCTGAGATTTAAGATAAGTGCACACGGCTTAGAGCCTCCAGTGCGCGGCTGTAAGAAATGTGAGATATTATAATACTAGTATCTTATCATAAGTTAGCAGCCTATCGCCACTTATGCACGAGAGCTGCATCTTTAGAGCTAATACGTTATCGCCTTTCCTGGCGATAGTGTCCGCAAGCTTCATGTCGGGCTCTGTAGGACATCGAGCTAGCTTTATGTCAATAGCCTTAATGTTTAATGATGCGGAATGCTTAGAGAAGGCTGCTCGGGCTGCGGGGCACAAACAAAAGAGCGCGGCGATGGTACTGTTTGTCCGCGAAGTGGTTTGTTTGGACAGTGACAGATGGCGGCACCTCTCACCTTGTAAACATTTAACACCTCGGCCGCTCCGCGAGCGCGGCGCGGGCGCATTAGTTAGTGCCTGCACGTGGCTGATCTATCAATACAACAATATGAGCTGCGATGATTAATATCGACGGCTCGATGCGGTGAGGTGCGGTATGGTGCGGCCGCCAGGAATTCAACCCTATTAATATTTCATCAAACAGACACGAGATGATGTCTCTTGTTGTGTTAATAGTTGCTCTCCATTCGACCCACAACGATTCCGATACAAAAAATGTTTTGATGGTCCGCGTTATTGAGTGAAAACATCAAATATCTCACCTGCGAGTTCATCAATTTGAATTGATCAACATTTAGGTAGAAAGACCAAACGTTATACCGCCCTCAATATAAAAAAATAAACGAACTTTCTTACAAAAACGTACCTACCTATCTATAAACTCAATGGATAATGTATATTGTTTTGAATTAGTGACCGACAAGCTTGTTAACTAAAAACTAATATCGATGTAAAACGAAACTGAACAATGTTCAAATATTTGGAACATCACTAAGTTGCATAAAGCTGATCAAAACGTGGCAATAATCGAGTGTTAATAGTTAGTAGTGGCAATAAAAGTGCAGGCTCGGGTCGTCGGGTCCGCAGCGCGAGGTGCCAGGTTCTCGGTATTTAGGGAACAATACTGCCAGCCCTTTTTTTCGCATGATGAAGAGCCGAGCGACCGGTGGTGACCAGCCGGCCTACGCACGCGCTCAGCGAACGATAGCCATTAGTTTGCTCATTTTTTTCCTTAACACTTGTAAACACCCTTATATGTATTTTATGAAGTCAAAGACATTCATAAAATACACTAGCTATAAAATGTTTCTTGGGCTCATTTTTAGCCGGTTTGGATGAAACAATAAAATTATTTCATAAGAAACACTTTTTTCTAGTAGCTTTAATTTCTGTTTATATAATACTTTTTAATGAAGTCTTGCATGAGGGGATAATTTTCTGACCGTATAGTTATGTGTAGTAATATTTTTAACTCCATTATTGTAAAACGTATTATCTTCTATAAAACAACGTGATACTTTTTGTAAAAGTAATAACTTTTAACTTTTTTTTTACAAAAAGTATATCGTCTGGCAGGAAATGTGAAAATAAAACTATCGTTGAAATATCTTAATAGTGCAGGGGGCGCGGCAGTCGCAATAGCTGGCAAGAACACGCGTTTTGATAGGTGTCGCGCACGCGCACGCGCCCGCGCCCGCACCCGCGCCCACGCCCGCGCCGGCCGCCAGCACGCGACGGCTTGCACGATGAAAACATTACCACAATACACTCAATATTTATGATTATGTTATGCTTATGAAGATACGCTACACACGCGATCCACAGAAAAAGCTTTCAAATTAAGATTGATGCAGGATTAACAAAAAGCGGCGATAAAACATAGAGTTACAGAGATGGAGCGCGTGTAGAAGATAAAACTTTCAGTTTTTTCAATAACACAGATTTGGGGCAATTAGGACGAAATAATATATCCAGAAAAGATGAAAATATAGCTTTACTAGCTGACCCCGCAAACGTCGTTTTGCAAAAAAAAAAATAGGTAATAGCCGATTCTCAGACCTTTTATACACGATATGCACACAAAATTTCATACAAATCAGTCCAGCCGTTTCGGAGGATTATGGTAACTAACACTGTGACACGAGAATTTTATATATTAGATAGAGGGGACCGTGGCTAAATAATAATAACCGCACAGGTCGATGGATCAGGTTAAGCTACGCTTGCCACGGTTGGTCTGTGGATGGGTGACCATCTTTACATACCAAGACCCCTCTTAAGTTAATAAAATACTCTTTACGATCAAAGTAATAGTAAATTGCATGGTATTTCTACTTTTGTACGTGAATATTTTGTACGTTTACGTTCTTGATACAACGATGTCGTCAGGTGCTGACATGATTGATGTTTCGATGATATCCGTGGAGAGTATGAATGTGTAGCGATTTGAGATCATACATCAGCCTATAATGTTCCTACTGCTGAGACACGGGCCTCCTCTGTGGGGTCTGGATAAGAGATCATAGCGCTGGCTATTTATTATAACATCTCATAATATGTATATAGTTCCTAAGTGCTACACATAATGTATGTTTCGAATATCACTATTATTCGGTAAGCACCTACGAAGTCACGGCGCCGGCGCAGATCATCATCTGTCGGCGCAGATCAAAGCTCGAATTATACCTAACAGAGGTTATATTCATATTTTTGTTCACTGACATGAATCTTACAAAGATTAGCCGTATACGAGATATGAAAAGGACGCGTTACTTTATCAAGAGTATTACCAATAGAGGAGTTATAACGGCGGCATTAACAGTTACAGATTAACATTTTTCATTATAAACTTATTATGGGAGTTACATAAAGGCGTTGTATATCACTGCGGTCGTTACAAATGCGTTCGGCGCGGCGCACAATGCGCGCCATGCATCACGTGCGCCCGCGCCGAGCCGCGCGCTCCGCTCCGCCCGCCCCGCTCCGCTCGCGCCGGCTAATGTCATCGCTGGGGTGCTCCGAGGTGTAATCCCGTCGTAAGTGCTCATTTCGTTAGGATTAACCATGTTCAACTTAGTGTAATTTATCAATTTGTGCCCGTCCGAAGCCGGCTCGCACACGTTATATTAACGTCCACGTGTATTTATATTGCTTCTTATTCGTGTGTTTGCTTTGTATATATTATTATCATTACTAACTTAGCATACTAGGCATTAGGGAAACTGATTTCGGGGCGCAGTCACCGATCTCTTTGAGTTATTTAATAGATTTCAATACAAGTTGCTTTGCAGCTTCGTGTCACCTGAATTATAAGAGTGGAGTTTGATATGTTAATTGCTAAGTCATAAATCATACCATAGATATACAGACATCCTCTCAGTCAAACAAGATTAACATCGGACTTGCTCTACATCGCACTCGTAGCACTCATCAACATCGGACTTGCTCTACATCGCACTCATAGCGCTCATTAACATCGGACTTGCTCTACATCGTACTCGTAGCACTCATTAACTTCGGACTTGCTCTACATCGCACTCGTAGCGCTCATTAACATCGGACTTGCTCTATATCGCACTTTATTTTTTATTATTATGACTATTATCTAGTGTTAACAGCGTCGCTTTATGCTTGTTTTGCGAACTTAATGACTTGTAACTATATAAAATTATACCGTTATAACGTATCGTTTTGTCGTAAAGTTTGATTTATTAAAATATTCAGCGAACATTTCATAATAAATAAATATAAAATTCTATATTTATTAGAACTGAGATCAGATTAGTTTTTCAAATGAGCGCCGAGTCGGACGTCTTTATTCCAGTTTCGAGACATTTTTTTTTCTATTATACCTACATATTGAGGCTATTAACATTAATAGACTTCGATGACATCTCAACACATGATGTGTCACATTTATTTTGTTTTTTATTTTTGGATGTGTAATTCGCCATAATTATTAAACGCCAGCAGTGCCCCGTGGTTTCACCCGCGTTAATTTGAGAAAAAAACTTATTAAACTACTAAAACATATTCCATTACTTTAAGACTATTACTTAGTACATTACTTTAAGAAGCTATTTTAGGTACATGACGCTATGATCAGTAAGAGTACCTACAACTATGTATAGTAAACCTCGCACAGCAACCGGCGCGCGGCGGCCATGCTGATTTATTTTAAAATTATGATATCTCCTAAGATATTCATTGAAATCAAAATATGTCAACGCAATTTTGTTAAAAATTAAATACTTATGATGAGTAACGTCTTTATTTGGATAAGGATTAATATCATGTTTATAAAAACACCGTCGCAAATAATGCATTATTTTAGTTTCCTCTTTATAATATTAGTGTAGATGTAGATATCAATTTCTTGGCTCCGATAGTTGTTAAGAGTTCCTTCATCCAAATAGGAATATAGAAGCTTCCTGCTGGACCTGCATCTTGACCATATCGAAGCTTCGTTCTGGACCTGTATCTTGGACCATATCGTCAAAGCCTACGATAGATCCTTCACCATTTTAGACTTAGGCTTTATTGATTACTCTTAAAGCAGAGCTTAAGTGATTGCTAACGGCAGTTTTGAAAATGTTTCTTGTGTTTTATTATTTTGTACCTCTCACAATGTTGTCCTAGGTATTACCCAACGGTAAGGATTACTTTATAGCATTAATGTATGTAGGTGTTAATGTTATAAAATAGGCGGTGTTAATCACCGCCTATTTTTTAACATTAACACCGCCTATAGCATTAAAACCGCCTATTTCATAGCATTAACACCACCTATTCTCCTATCCACATTTCCATGAAGTTTGAATAAATAAAAAGCATTTAGTTTGTCAACAGAGATCGATTAGGTACTTACCTAAACGAATTGGTTAATTATTTGTCACCGCGGGGGTTTGTGGCTTCAAATCAATGTAGGTATAGAATGTCATTGTTTCTGAATGTAATAAATGTGTAGTAAATGTGAGAAGGTGAAGGAATGTAGGTTATTGTGATAGAACACGTGTGAAACGCAAACTAACGCCTGAACGTCCCCTGACATCTATATTACGAAGAGACACGTCACGCCGCCGTCAATCAACTGAGGACTCTATGTGTTCTCGGATAAGATTTAAATTAGGAGTACCAAAGCGTGCGCGCGCGACTGTTTGTAGTGCGCGCGAGTCACTTGTGTAAATTACTTTCAGCGTAGTGAAGCGCGCATAATGACGGCGCTCAAACAGCGCTGCGCAAACATGTCAGTCGTATTAATTCGCGTTATTTCTCTATTTGAGACGTCACGCATTGTTCTACTTCAGCTCATCCTCACAAAGGCAACGCCGCGGCTATGTAACTATTACTGTGTTATATCGATAACACTTAATATATGTAAATGTGTGTGACATTGTTTCGCCTTTGAGTATCGACCGCCAGAGGTCGACCTTTGAGTATCGACCGCCCGAGGTCGACCTTTCGCTAGGAGAAATATATACCTACAGGCTCCATCTAAATAGAATTAATTAATAGTAAAAAGACAAACAGGATTAAAAAGCGGATCTTGTATGATTTTCAGTGCGTGATAATACGACTCAACCCGCACCGCGCACCTGTCGACTGTATCGTTGTTAAAGCCCCTGTATCATTCTTGACCTATTCCTGGAAGTCTTGCGGACCTGGTCTCCTTATTCGGCGCTGTTCAAACATGAGTACAATAGCACTGTTGCGTGCCGCGACTGTGGCTGGCCGGGCCGAGGCCGCTAAACAAACCGAGCGGCTACAATAAACACTGGATTTTATTGTACACATATTAAATAAAAGCCCATATGAGCAATTAAAAAAGGAATATCTTCACCAATTTATTCGATTCGAATTTGTAGAGAATGAGAGAGTTTATAAAGTTGATAATAAAGAAAAAAACCCGAAGTTCAGTCCCGATGATGACTTAATTATGGGAACTAACACAATTAATAAGTTACGCGCAGTGTCGACGCTTGCTCCTTGCGCCCCCGCACGGTACCATCGGTACTGTGGGCATCTTCACGCTTTGTAATAATTATGTTAATCTTTAGAATAACTATACTTTTATGGAAGGCTTTATTCGTTTTTTAAGGAGTTTCGCTTGTGTTTCCACGATGAGAGACTCGACTTGGTAATGTGACTGTTGCGAGACGCGTGAGTGGGCCTGCGGAGACCTCTGGCGAAAATGGATGAAATGATTGCGATGATAAGTTTACCGAAGACGGAGATCTTTTATGAAGTGGGTAAGTAGCGTACCTATATAATTCCTTTACCGACGGCAATCGTATAATCAGTCATTGATTCACCAAAACAATAATTTTAAAGTTTTTATGTACTGAAACAATCGATTGAATCTTAATTCTTAAACCCTCAAGTTACTATTATGGATACATAGAAGTACCCTTGTACTTCTCGACTAAAATGGCGCCGGCCATCAAAATTCGTTCACACAACAATGTGTAGTGACCTCGCGTGTTGTAGTAACATCAGCTCCATAGCCGTTAGTACATTGTACAACATTCTGCTACAGAGTGTTAACAAAATGTGTTCTCGACGTACGAGCCGTGTGAAACCGTTGTAACAAGCGTCAACAAAATACTTGTGATCGAACGTAGTGTTGTTTCTTCAATTAAAACCTACAGCTAAGTAATTATCTCTTTTCCATAACAGTACCTGAATAATACTTACTTACTTAAAAAAGGCATTTCAGTGCTGTGTGACTTGTATTTTTTGTTTAATTTATTAGGTTCACCAATAATTGATCAGTGATCACAAACACATAATACATTTTTAAAATAAATTAACATTGCATTAGTTGCCTATCCTATAGGTAAACACCACATGTATAAGACAATGAATTACAGAAATAAGCTATTCGTGTCTTAATAAGCGCTAATATTGAAAAATTGGTAACATCGGTTAAAAGGTACATTAAAATAAATTAAAATCGATTAAATACTGATCAGCATAGCTATTGACAACCGTTCGATGCCTACGTTTCCGTGCCGAATTATCGAAGGAGTTTTCTAAACGCTATTCACAAGTTAAACACCCGGAAACTTTGTCATTTTAAACCAATACGATGAGCGCTATACTTCCGAATGGTTATTTGCTGTCGGGCACTAGGAAAATCAGTTAAACGAAAATGTGTAATGTGTATGCATAAAATTGGTAAAGGCAAAATTGATTGTATGATAGAAAGACATGACATCGTGAAACTTTATAAGAGATTACAGGTAATTAGGACATGAGTAGCGAACTTAATTTTACACATAAAACAGTTACATGTTAAGCTTGATTAAAAATTCTTAAATTAGCACAATCCTTAGAAATAAGGACATGAGTAGCGAACATAAATGTAACTAGGACATGAATAGTGAACTTAAATGTAATTAGGACGTGAGTAGTGAACTTAAATGTAATTAGGACTACCGAACTTAAATGTAATTAGGATATGAGTAGTGAACTTAAATGTAATTAGGACTTGAGTAGTGAAATTAAATGTAATTAGGACGTGAGCAGTGAACTTAAATGTAATTAGGACTAGCGAACTTAAATGTAATTACGATATGAGTAGTGAACTTAAATGTAATTAGGACTAGCGAACTTAAATGTAATTACGATATGAGTAGTGAACTTAAATGTAATTAGGATATGAGTAGTGAACCTAAATGTAATTAGGACTTGAGTAGTGAACTTAAATGTAATTAGGACATGAGTAGGTAACTTAAATGCCGTTTAACCAACCTTGTAAGGGGTTTCATCAACATTGACCCGATGTGCCAGATCACTTTTTGAAGCAAAACCTAAATAGAGTTGGGTTGAGTAGAAAGGAGTCAGCCTTGCGCAGCTGGTGGGATAAAATATACAGAAGGCTTCAACAGTGTTAATGATAGTAATAAAGGTGGGTAGAGTTATTGTTACAAACAGTATGTCGATGTCAGTGCAGATTTCAAGCGACGGCAGGACTCAGCCGCGACCGCGTGCACACGACACAACAGACCGACTGACTCCTGACCAGACCGGGCCTAATTATCGTGCCATTAGGTATCCCAATTCACCAATAAATAGCCAGATTCCACAAACCACATTACCCACGGCATTTAGCATTAAAATGGTTTTTCATACTTAAACTGCATATCCATTAAGATAACGTGAACACTTTATACTATCATAAATGTCAATGGCGGTATGATACCAGAAATGTGTTTCACGCGAATGATACGTTTATAAAACAAACACGATTAGGAAAGCGCAAATTAGCGGCACAACACTATAATTAACATAATTCACGGAGTTGCGCCGTGTTGTTCAGTGCTAGTGAGGTGCGGCAGTGTCGCAGCTCATGGCGCTGTTATCAGTGTTTAGATCGTGGGTGTGTGTCGGTGTGGTTGACGCGATGCGCGGGCGCACGCGGCCCGGCGCTATCAAGATGACACGCGCAGCAACACCTGCCGTCCGTCGCGCAAGATTGTGTAATTCTTGTCATAAACTTCACATGGGAATCACTAACTCCATATCGATCGACTCCGTGCAGCTCACGCTAAAAATCTTTGTAGTGTATAGAGTGAACGGTATCTTTAGTATCTATAATATTATTATGTTCGAGCAAAAAAGTCAGCCATTCGTCTCAATGGTTGGCGAACAACCTCGTTCGCGCCGCTTTGGAACACGGAAACATTTTGAGTGGATTCGAAAAACAAACGAAGTTCGTCGACCTGGCACCAAACCTTAACAAGTAAAGACATATAAACGAGTAATATGGTTCGGCTGCTGCGCGGGCGCTTGTATCACGTAAGCAATTTCCTGTCGCGCACCAGAATGCAAACAAATCGAAACCGTCGCCTCGGGCACTCTTATTCATAACCACAGAATTATTAAAACAACTTTTAATTTGTTTAAATTTTTGTTTGATAACGCTATGAATATTAAAAGGGGCTCGCCGACCGTTTAATTTACTACTTTCCACCCATTCGAGCCGGCGTCGAATCGCCGACTATCACCGGCCTGGGCGTAATTAAACCCGAAAACAGAACTAGCATAGCATTATTAATATCGAGAAACAACTGGCGCCTTCGGTCGTTCCGAGGAGAGAAAAAAAAAGCTCGGAATTTATACGTCAATAAGAGTTTGTTGGGCATTATCGTAAAATGTGAATAGTATTTAATAGTTGGCACAAGGCTCGCCGCTCCTATTACCTCGTGAGTTATATGACAGTTATAATGTGCCGGCACCGAGCGGAGCGCTGCGCCGGCGCGCCCGTCAGCCGCGCCGATGCCGCTGCCACGCATCGCTGCTTCTGACCACCATCAACACTTGCAGCGATACCAGGAGATATTGAGAAAGTTCGCACAATTCTTGTTGATACTCGCAAATGACTTCAATCTGTCAAAGAAATAGTCATAAGCCGCCCACGAGCGTGTCGCAGCACTCGTAGAGTCGTAGCGACAAGACTGCGCCGTCTATTTCTAAACACTATATTTTATTACCATGGTGATACTCCATTAACTTGTATTACAGTAACTCATAATCAAGTAATCCTTTTTAGTGGTTAAGTGACGTCATATACCTAAGGAAACCGCTGAACAAATTAGGTTTTGTGAGAGACAGTGATGATGTTATTCGTTAGTATGAGGTAGGTATGGGAGATCCTCCCACACCTCATTTTAACCTTGAACGAACAGCACTGGATCTGTTCATTCAAGGTGAGGTGAGAGCTAGGTGAGAGGATGCTCTTGAGTCGATGTGCGCAGTGGTGCGTGGCAGGATTGCATCCACTCGTGAGCAAACGTTTTTTATTTAGTTGTGACACGCGAACTAAGGATTGTGTTCATAGTTGACGCCCCAACATTGTCAAATAATAAAATTGGGCTCCTAGGAATTGTTAGTAGGAAAATTACTGATATGTACGTTTTTACTTTGAATCTTTCTCGTTGATTTCGTGAGCATCGCTGGCTAAGTAGTATGCTAATATTGGTAATTATCGAGTCACCTACTGCTGTTTATCGATAATAATAAATACATACATTTATTTTTAACCGACTTCAAAAAAGGAGGAGGTTATCAATTCGACGGTATGTTTTTTTTTTGTGTTTGTTACGCGATTACTCCGCCAATTGTGGACCAATTTTCAAAATTCTTTTTTTGTTTGAAAGGAGATACTTCTGAAGTGGTCCCATAGTCACCAAGTCAGGATCTGATGATTGGATCCTGGAGAAATCGAAGGCAACCGTCAAATTTTGTAGGCACACCTATAGCGATTTGGGTATTTTTTATAGTAACATGCATGCACATATGCATTTGCTCTCAGAAAGCACCATTCGGTGAAGTGGAACTGATGATGAAGACCACAGATGGCCATCGGAACTACTCAATAATAAATATTTCACGGTTTGAGATTCGATTAGGTGCTTTAATGTGGTCGCTAAGCACAATGCGTATCGTGAAGTGGAGCTGATGGTGACTTCTCAATCAGCTCCAGTTTTCCTGGTTTTTACAAGGAGAACTCCTCGACAGTTAACGTCCCTGCATCGGGAAGAGCAATATTTTGTAAAAGGTGATGAGCCGTTGACATTAGGCCATTGTAACTTAGATAAGTTACAAACTGGCCCACTAAAAAGTGAAAAATAAAAACTTTTTTTACAAAAAATACAACCGACTTCCAAAAAAAAAACACTACAATGTGAAAAATAACTTAAATTTCGGAAGTCGGTGTCAATAAAAAAAAAATGCGGAAACAACGACATCGACTTCCGAAATTTAAGTTATTTTTCACTTTGTAGTGTTTTTTTTTTGGAAGTCGGTTGTATTTTTTGTAAAAAAAGTTTTTTAGAAAAAACATATACATTACGGTTCACAAAAACAGTTTTTTAAGTAAAAATAGAACATTCCAGAAATATGTGCATCGTTGGTCTGCACTAATGAAATTTGTATCAAATCCCAATTCTCGTAATTTAAAACGTTCAAAATCTAGTCGCAGTCTCATCTCAGCGACAAACATTAATGTCAAAAACTTGTCAAAATGTAGGGAAATTAGAAGTATTTTTGACAGATTGAGACTGAGATTAGACTGTGAACCTTCTTAAAATTACGAGAATTGCCCTTCAGTAGGTACTGTTGCTATGTTCTTAACTACAATAGTTATCTAAATTAATACGCTTTTAACGAAAGAACTACTCAAACATCAAAATTGTATTTTTGTCAGCAGGATGATTAAAATATCCTATAACTTAGCATTGACATACAAAACAGTTCCCAGTGAGTTCACTTTGCTGAAATTTGCCTACTCGAATAAACGAACTAAATTATTTACTCAATAACATTCAGACGAACAGGTTTGTTCGGACATCTGTTTCTTTACAATGTTCATGCCTAATTCTAGCTTGTAGATATTAATATTATTGTAAATTACTGATCGATGAAACATTTATTTAGATCGATCCGATCAGGTAAGGACATAGAACCAGTCCTGTACCATCCGACCACACTCACCGGGGCTGTTGGACGTTTTCATAATAACACAAAACTAATTAATACGCCTGAGAGAAAAGACGAATCGATTCGATCACTTCGGCGCATAAATAAAATTTGATGAGATCATAATAAAGTGGAACGTTGGACGTGAAGCTCACGGCGACTGGAGGGAGCAGCCTCGTGCGGCCGATGCCGGGCGCCGCACAAACGAGCAGGAAATTAACTCGGACATCCAAAAACTATGAGCGCCGTTTGGAAGATCTGTTTTTTGTTTCCAATATGCAATAAATAGGGTAATAACGAGAAGCGTGCGCGGCCCGCGTGCGCGGCGCGGGGGGGTGTGGGCCGCGGCGGGGCGGCAACATGGCGTCTAATTGTTTGTAATTAGCGCCGAACGCAGTGCGCCCGCGCCGTGTGCCATGTGCGCTGCCTTTATGAACTGTTTATTACTTAATATGTTGTGATAGGCCGCCATTGGCGGGGATCGTAGCCGCGACGTTTCGTAACACTGATTGAGGTATGTGGGAACGTCGGCCGCTGTAGTACCTAGATATGTCGGTGGTGGCTGGGAGCCGGCGCGGGCGCAGGCGGGTTGGTTGGCGCCTGTTGATTTTATGCGTTTTCCACCAGTCATTAACGTGTTATGACGTCTCCGCGACGGCTGTTAGCGCGATGAGCACGACACGCCATCCATCGCGCCAGCCGAGCCAGCACTTCACCCACGAGTCACGAATCTCGACTATTATTTATTTACCAAATTATTTTCACAATATTGCAAAACACTCAAAATTAGAAAACTTGTTGACAATATTTTCCATTGCTAAGTTTGTGCAAATAGCGCTGAACTTGATTGACTTTATTCAAAGTTGACTAAGCTCTAGAAGTGATAAAAGCCTTAGTAGGTATCGGTAAGCTAATTACTAGAAGTTAAGTCGATGATGTCAAGTTTCTTTGTAAAAAAGAGCCTTAAAGTAAGTGGGTAGGTACTTTAGTATTGCAAGCGCACTCTTTAAGAGTTTAAATTGACTGATTGGTTCAGGCATAATTGCATTTATCTAATGTAGGTAAGTCGTCCTGTTGTTTGTTATTTGTCGTTAAATATTTGAAAATGCCATCAGCATAAAATTCATTCATCAAAGCAGTGTGTCTTTTGTCACACTTTATGAGTGGTACTTGACTTTGTTGTTAGTGCTTGCATTGCTGACGTCACAGTGCACACAGCGCAGCGCGCACTCGTGCACGCTGCACGCGGGAGCACGCGCTCGGCGGCGCGGCGGAGTATCATGACGTCAGGCGGCGTGTAACGGCGCGCGTCGCCCCGCCCAGCCCCGCCCCGCTGTCGGCGCCTCCACCACCGCACGGAGCGACTACAGGCCTTAACACAATGCAGTACGGTCTACGATGAGCCGCCATCGTCGTGCGACAGAGCAAACACCCGCTGGCACTATGTTCAGCTACGTGTACGGGCCACAAACTCAAGTCTCCGCAAATCAAATCAGTGTTTATACTCGTACAGGTTGGAATGTTCGTTTCGCGGAAGCAGCGCTGTCGTCGAGATAGTCGCACGGATAACGACACTTTTACATCTGCATACGTATATCCCTGGTGGCTGTCTGGCAAGACGGATGGTCCATGTGACCCCCGTCACAGAGAAAAAACTCGAGGGCGATCCTTGAATGGTGTGAAACTCTCTCCATTATGGCCCGCTGGCCCCCGCTGCGCCATTCTTGCCGCCGCTTTGTGCGCCCACCAGATATCTCGGAGATACCTCTCGCATCGCTGACGTGCACACATAATTTATTTTCAATGATTTTTTGTTAGCCAGTTGGTTTTTGAACACACTTTTGAGCTTTGACTCTCGATGATCGATGAAAAAAGTTTATGAAATTGGGATTCTACGCGATGCGTGAACCGAAAACAAATAACAAAAGTATTGAAGACGTCAAACGTTCCTACAAAGAGTTGTTGATACAAATATTTTGAATAAATCGCCTTCAATTTCCGCGTGATTTGTCCCGCGCGGCGGAAACGGTTTCCTCTTTGAATATAAAACGAGGCAGAATTTCAATGTAACAAGCGTCAGGATTGAGCTCTGTTATGTAAAATATTAAGACGGGTTGTATCTCGTTTGTCGCGTATTGTGAAGGGATTTGCAAATACAATTTCAAATTCTTATATACATCTCGTGTCTGTTTCCTTTTCCGTATCTGCTCCAGCAACTAAAATGACATTAATCGACTAGCTTAGAATCCAACATCAAAAGCTTAGCCTAAGTCGGCTTGGATCCAGATCATAAGCCAGTGGATACTTCACGGAACATATCTTAAAACGTTTGAATAGCTGAGCGCGCCCATGCGCCGAGTGGCGAGCGCACCCACCCACAACACTTAATCTCCCAAATACATTTATCATGTTCAGCTGATAAAAATGCCATTGAGATCAGCCGAACACAATAACATACACGCTCTCGGTACCTGATACGAGGCCGAAAGTCAATTATATTCAAATATAAATCGGATTTGCAAACGTAAGCCTGTAACAATGGCGTAGGCAGGCGCCGTGATGCCACCTTTAGGCCTCTCATTCCTGGATAATAGTCGGAAGCGGGACAATGGCGGGACAGTTTGGGACAAGGCGGGTGTCCGTGGCGCTGTCACGCTGCTCGCTGTCACGCCCGTCACCCGGGAACACCGCATTATGTTTTATTTGTGGATTATAAAGTCACCATTGTGGTAAACTATTACATTCTGCTGTTCATACGTTTCGCATTATTGTTGTATTTGGACAAACACAAAAAGACATGACCGTCTCACATTTGATGTAAGTGATACTTGAACCAATTCGATTTGTGCTATCAACATTATTTTAACAAATCCTTTTCGAGTCGAAAGGTAACGGTTCTTGTATAAACTTAGATAATAGGGTTCACTAAAATTGCAACTTTTCGATTCAGGCGTTTACTACTCCAGTTGAACCTGAGAACTGTTATTATTCGTCCATTTAGATTTCCTACACACCAGCTTTATATGACATGTACGGTACTAACCTACGTCAATTATTTGTTTTGAATGTAGTTTTATTCCAACACACTGAACTTTATTTTAACCGAATAAAACTGAAACTGAATAGATAGGAGAAGAAAAGATTTGGTTTGTGCTAACTCTCAGACTAAACATAGTTTTGCTAATCGATTTTATTTATTTTTAGGATCCTACTTGTAGGGATGTGAAAAAATAATCGATTATTATTTTTATGCTATAAAAATAGATTATTATGAGAAAAAAATCGATTTTTTGTGTAATCGATTATTTTTTCACATCCCTACCTACTTGTATAACCAGTTTAACAGAGTGCTGGAGATTTATAGTTTAAGTTATAATAGGTTTAATTTACTTGTACTATTTAATATTTGTCAAAACTCAATTATGCAGACACGGCAAAACTACTAGAAATTTAAAATAAAATCTGTCTACCTACTCTAATATAGTCTCTTCCTTTACCTAAAAAATAACAGTCTCCACTTTATCAACTTTAATATTATTCGTTAATTTAATTTAACATATATATTTTGACGGCACGGTTGGCGCAGTGGCTAAGCGATTGTCTGCTGCGCTGCGTGTCGCGGGTTCGATTCCCGCACGGAACAATTATTTGTATGACCTACAAGTAGTTGTTCCCTTGATATCTTAGATAATCTAGTTTTAAAATAATATACCCAAATAGTAACTCTTTAAGTCATTGAAAATATTATACATTATTTTCAATTTAGCATCTAATACATTTATTGTTGTCTTCGTTTTAATTGTTTGATATAAATTGATAGCCTAAAACACAGGTTTTTCTTAAACCTAGATCAGGCAAATCTACATTACAGTTAGAATTTAACTTTCCTCGTTTGTAATTAATGTAAATCATAATTTTACTTTACTTTATACTTGAATAATATTATTATTATTTTATTTATTTTCTTTCGTGATATTCTTTTATTATTGTTTTTTTATTAATTTGAATTTGCTTGGTATGTCGTTTTGCGTTAGCCATATTATAACTGATAAAACAAATGAGGATATCACCCATCATTTCGTTTGCTGCGAAACGTATAATGTGTACGTCTAGGCCAATCATATCAATCTCTGTTAAGTTATTATACTATATGTAAGTGCTACAAGTTGACTGTGTAAGTTATTATATTATATGTAAGTGCTTTATGTTGACTGTAATTATTATATGTAAGTGCTACAAGTTGACTGTGTAAGTTATTATATTATATGTAAGTGCTATAAGTTGACTGTAATTATTATATGTAAGTGCTACAAGTTGACTGTGTAAGTTATTATATTATATGTAAGTGCTATAAGTTGACTGTAATTATTATATGTAAGTGCTACAAGTTGACTGTGTAAGTTATTATATTATATGTAAGTGCTATAAGTTGACTGTAATTATTATATGTAAGTGCTACAAGTTGACTGTGTAAGTTATTATATTATATGTAAGTGCTATAAGTTGACTGTAATTATTATATGTAAGTGCTACAAGTTGACTGTGTAATTCCGTCGCGCGTCACGCCTGCTCCGCGCCCGCCACATCGTCGCACAAAGCGCGTTTGGGACGCTTCTCATGCTGTCTAACGCTATTCAATTCATGAAGTTCGTATGAGTCGCTTTGTTTGCCGCAACCGTTGTTGACCCTTTGTCAACCTTTCTCGAGTATCATGGTTAGGGAGGCGAATAGGGGAATTTTCGGTAATACTCGAGCGTGGCAGTTTGAGATATGAGAGATACCTTAGACCTAATAGAACAACCTTGTAAAGTATTTAGCTGTATATGTAGTGACGCGCGCCTAGGATAGACGATCAGATTAGTAAAAAAAAATCGATAGTCTGAAATACTCGAGCGCGTCAGATTAAGATATGGGGGGTTGATTTTAGTGTTTTAAGACTAAATTTAACTAATCTGACGATAAGTCCTTGACGCCGCCGAGTTATAGGGTCGCGAACTTGTAAAAAAAAAACGTTAATCCGGCATTCTCGAGCGCGATTTTTATTTTTTTTATTTTGAAGAATATAATCTAAAACTCACTAAAAATACAAAATCTGCCGGTTTCCGCATGACCGGAAGTGTGGAGGAGCCATTTCGTCTTCCGAAAAACGCGTTGCGGCATATAAGTCGCGAACGATTCATCTTACAAAAAAAAAGTTTAAATAAACAAAAAAGGTAATTTTATTTTACACAAAAAAGGTCTCTTTACATTTTTGTCCAAACTTAAAACTTTTTGACTTGAAGCATCATAAAAACTCAAACTCCCGGTTTTTTGAGTATATCTCGAAAACTGAGGGTGTTAAAAAAAATTGATATGAAATAACGATAATTAAATTATGTGACTTTTATTATATCTCAATTTTTTTTTTTTTTATAAAGCTTCTCGACAATTTTCGTGGACTCGGAAAAAACTCAAACTCAAAGCATTCATTTCAATTAAACCATTTCCAGGCACTTTTGAATTGTCAAAATTAACTAGTCGGTCAGTTAGTCAGAAAGTTGAAGCTAGTTGCCCATTCCAAAACGTAGATCTCTTGGAGAAGAACGGGCAAGAAACTCCAAGGACGCGAAAAGCTACGCGTATCTGTATACAAAAGTATTATTAACATGTACAGTTTCATATATATTATTCAATAGCCTGTTGATCCTCAAATTGTTTTTTGGACGTACCGTAAGCAAAACGAAATGAAGAATTGAAGCAAAAAAGAGGGATTTGCCATAAACATGTAATAGAGACTGAGCGCTTCGCGAAAATATGCCGTCCTACCAGTATTTTTCCTTTATTTCGCAACATTGATGGTGGGGAAAGAAGCGGTAGAAGGGAATTTTCGGTACACCCTAATATATATATATATATATGTTTATGGTCCCCTACCGTAGACCTATGTGCCCTCAGTATAACGACGATTGAAGAGAGAGAAAAGACCCGACGGTATATTTCTCGAATGTGCTGGAAACTTTGATGAATTGTAATGAGCAAAAATGTAAAGGTCATACATAACAATACAATTATAATACAATTTGTATTTCATTTCATTTTTTTTTATACAATAAATAATACAATTCGTACTACATTTCATCTATATTTACGTTGGTTGTATCTATCGCTTTATTGTCATTCTTAAATTCCCCGTTTTATCAAGGAGAGAGAAAGGAAAAAAAAGAAACCAAAAAACCTTTTTCGATCAGATTAAGAGAACCCACCAACATTTTTGTCAGATTAAGGAAATATGCTTTCAGGATACCGAGATAAACCTCCCCTATGAAAATCTGACGCGCTCGAGTATTTCAAAAAAACTTTTTTTTTTTGCATTTTCAAAAATTCATCGCAACTTATCGTCACGCCGAAATCGTCAGTTTTTTTAAAGGGAGCTTCCTTGGGGCCTACTTAACACCCCTTCCGAAAATCTGACGCGCTCGAGTAATTTTTTTTTTTTTGCATTTTTGACTACTTTATATGCCTACCCCCACCACGCAAACCGGCAGATTAGTATACCGTTGTTATCAGAGGCACTTGAGGCAAACGTAGTATGAATATCTGACGCGCTCGAGAATGCCCAAGTAACTGTTTTTTTTAACATTTTTGAAAAACCGTACACGCCAAACCCACCGCTAAAATGGTTTTTACCATACGAGCTTTTCTTTTCGAAATCATTTTATCTTTCGATTTTGATAGGTCTCGACGGCGCCGTTGAATTACGCCATTTAGCTACCTCGCCTCCCTAACTATCAATGACGGTTATAAATGTGCGCCATTTTATAACAGCAGAAACAATTTATTCGAGCTCCTAATCCTCCACCAAGCCACGTCCACATCTCCGACTCCGGGCGACAAAACGGAACATCTCATTTACATAATTTCCAGCAAAAGGCGAACAAACAAACCCTCGTAAATGACGCGTTAAATGCAATCAAACAACGTCATTATACACGAGTAGCTCGCTTGCTTTGGGTCCTCCACAAAAACTGACATAAAAAGTGAATATCAGTCAGCTGAAGTCAGTGCGGCGACAATGCGGCCACCGGGGATCTATTATACGCGGAGTCAATGGGGCCCTCAAGAAATTTGTTACGAAGATTTTGATAGGTGGCAGCTATTGTTAGCGGCGGGAACCGCGAAGGCCCGAGGGAGTCCGGGGCGCGTACATATGTGCGGTTGTCGGGGGACGTATGCTGGTGTCGGGGAGCCGGAGCGTCGCACACCGATGTAGTTGGCGCATTGTGTGTCGTTGCACGAGCTCGCCGGGAGCCGGGCCGGCTGCGACTCAATACCGACAGTTTCATGTCTATCATAACCGCAGGGGTGTCAAAATACCACACTGTTGTAAAGTCGAGTGCCATTAACGCGGGGACAGATTTATGTTACAAATTTTAATGGGCTGTTTATTTTGATATGTAAGCTATTGCATCAGTGTTTGAATCTTTTCGGTTCATTTAAGTTTAAGCGAATTACTCGTTGAATGGGAGGTGTGATACGTTACATGGAAATGTTTTTAAGTTTGTTGAAGATTTAGAAGATAGCAAAATTGATGTCCGCAACCTGACCACATCACCGGTACTGTCATGTGTATTTTATGAAGTATACGAATACTCATGTGGACTCTATGCGAACAGATATAACAACGGCACTAGCTACCTATTCCTGAAGTTATACACTGAAGGAGAATCCGGCGGCCCATGTGAAAAATAAACAAAAAACAGCAACAAAAACGGCAAAATATAAAAAAAAAATGAGTGATAGGTAATTGTAACAATGGAATATCATTTTATAGAAACTATTGAACCCTCTCCGTTGGCCGGCGGCAACGCATTCAGTCCTTCCTCACTCTTGCAAATATTAATGAGCGGAGTTGATTACTTGGTATCGTAACTTACCATTGGGGATAGTGTTTTTAAAAGGCTTAACTTCATGACATTTAAAAAGAAATTATTTAACTTCCTATTGCATAAGTGTTACTACTCAAAAATAGAATTTTTAAATGAAAAATTTGATCCAAATTTAAATTAGACGACGACTCGACTTTGTGCTAATAATTGAATGGAATTTAATTTCTATGACATTGTAATGAATAATTTTTTACATTAGATTTAATACTTCTTGACATTATAATTAAAACCCCTTGACATTGATAGAAGTTAAGGTTATCTTTATTCTTGACATTGTATGGTTTAATTTGGACATTGTTTTAATACTCTTAATTTTAATTCTTGAAATATTTGTACGCTGGAAACAGCAGAATATTATGGACATCATATTTTGTGTAACACCTTTGTAACAACAATATTCTAACAAATACATTTATTATTATTATTAGTGGTTTAGGTTTTAAAATTGATCGTTAGGTACATCTTGGTCATACATTTTGACGAAGAGTAAAGTCAAAGTCAAATTCAAATAATTTATTTCAAATAGGCACTTAAAAGACACTTTTGAACGTCAAAATTTAAAATTAAAAAATAGAATTGATTCTAGTCGCCCATTCCAAAATGTAGTTTTCGTGTGGAGAAGAATGGGCAAGAAACTCCAGCGTTACTCTTTTAAAATGTTTTACAAGTTTTTGTATACATTCATTATATAATTATATGTGAAGACGATGCACCTAAAATAAAATTTAGTCTACCAAAAATGGTAAAAGAATTAAAAATATAACAGACTGGTAAATCAATTATGTGATAGATACATGGTGCTCAGTAAGTAGTAGAGTTAGGCCTTGTAGTGTTAGATATGATAAAGTTATCATGTTTAATGAAGAGCCAAAAAGCCCCTTACACCTCTTAGTCATCAATCTAAAAAAAACAAAAATTATGCATTTTTACCAAAGGACTTGCCCTCTTAATGTTAACATTGGTCATAATGGACAAAATGTTGAAACAACAAATATTGCTAAATTCCTGGGTATCTTAATTGACAGCAATCTTACTTGGAAACCTCATGCTGAAGACGTTTGTTGTAAACTTAGCAAGTCAGCCTATGTGCTGCATAATCTATCGCATAAAGTAAGCAATAATATACTCGTAGTAGCTTACCACGGTCTAGTGGCGCCAATTTTAAGATTCGGAGTAATATTTTGGGGCAATTGCAGTGAGAGGGAGCAGATTTTTAGAGCCCAAAAACGTTGCATAAGATCTATGTTAAATCTGAAAACTACAGATAGCTTTGTACCTGTATTTAAGTCGTTGAAAGTACTGACCTTCCCATCACTGTACATTTTAGAGGTCGCAATTTTTGTTAAAACTAATTTAGATTTATTTCCATCACTAGCCGATATTAGAATGCGGTCAGGTCCAGTGAGACTACAATATAAAAACTTATTACATACAGGCAATTACAGAACTACTAAGGAAAAATATTATGTCGATGGGATCTATCTTATACAATAAAATTCCGCACAGTTTCAAAAAACACCCTATTCGAACATTTAAATCTAAGCTTACTGCATTATTATTGGATAAATGTTATTATTATATCAATTACTTTGTAATGATAAAAAAATTTGACAATAAAATTTGTAAATGACATTAAGTTTGTAAAATAATATTGTACTTATTATAATTCCAATGAAATTCATTTTATTGACAAGATTAATTTATGTGCAATTGACTATGTGTTGATTATTATTACTTTATTATTATTTCCTTCTTTTTATGTCTGTTTGTGTTAATTAGAATGACATGTTAGTTGTTAATTTATAATAATATTGTATGCAATATATTAGTTTCTATGAATTTGCATGCCGTAAGGTAGAATGTAGCGGTAACCCTCAGCTATTTGTATCATCTTAAACTTGTACCTACATTGATGGCAAATAAATAAATCTGAATCTGAATCTGAATCTGAATCTGAATCTAAAATGGCAAAAGTACATTCTTCACAAATGACCAATACTTCGATTAAAGAAACACAAAATTTTCTTTATAAAGAAATGTTTTTTAAAATGTAAAACGGCAATTTTATAGGTAAGGACCTTTATGACGATTAAGATAATTCTAATTATTTTCAAAAATAGCTTACATGAAATATTAATGAAGACAGTAGCAAAATCATATTATAAGTTCAAGTCTGGGTAACCTGCAAGACTTAATGGAACAAAATTGTACATTTTTGCATCATTAGATGTTAGTTATTATGAACAGGAGAGCAATATTATAGAGTAGTTTTTTCAAAAAAAAAAAAAGTAGTTCAGGTTCATTAGAAAACCAGACAACATCTGTCTGGCATTCATGCTGAAATGAACCTTTTTGGCGCAGCCGTGAGGCACACAGTATTTACAGTTGGTTGAAACATTATTTTTATTTTGTATTTCACGAACTATGTCCAAATAAACTTGTTTTCTTTCTTATTTCTAGTACGATTTAGGCGTTGGTACGTATAACGCAACCTTACCCTATATTGTAAGTCGACCCCTATCTTTGTGCAGAATCAGTTCAGTGTTTTCTCTTATACACATCTCAACTCATATAGATATTTCATGAAGCAACATTATAATCTACATTCTGCTTAGAGCTAGCCGTGCTTGTGCCGAGTGGTGCCACAGTGCGATGGCAGCGCAGTGATACAGGGGCGCGGTGTTACAGCCGCATTAGATTATGCAGTGCCGCGCCCCCGCCGGCGCACATGCCGCCACCTAACTCGATTTTAAAACATTCAATTATTTGTGTGGCGACGCGGGGTGGCAAAGTGTAGCATTGTTATGACTGTCACGACTATTGTCTTCTTGTTAAAACCGCGGAGGGCCGTATGAGTGTTGGGCAATGTAATTATATTGATTGTGTGTTGTTGTTTGCGAGCAATATGTAAACATGGCTGTGTTGTCACAACACGTGCTTGTTAGGGTTATTGCGCAGATGGACAGGGCCGATGTACCGACACACAACACATCCCCTCTCAAAGCATAGGTCTTGGTTAGAGATGTGTCAATCTTGTCCTCGGCGACACGTATGCGTGAGCAATAGTTGTTACAGACTGTTGCAGGCAGATGAAGTTCGTTTCTGGAGGACGATGAGATGAAGAAGTTACCATGGAGTTTCTTGATCGATCTTCCACCGGCATTTTAGCTTTGATCTGGGCTCTTATTCAATAATAACCCAATTCAATCAATAGGCAATCCTCACCGCAGGCACAGCCCTCTTATTATTTTTTATTTATTTATATATATACTTTATTGTACACCACAAAAATACAACATATAAAAGATACAACAAACACTACAAAATATACAATGGGCGGCCTTATCGCTTTCTGCGATCTCTTCCAGGTATTATTATTGCCTCACCGCAGGCACAGCCCTCTTATTATTGCCTCCCCGCAGGCACAGCCGTCTTATTGTTGTCTCACCGCAGGCACAGCCCTCTTATTATTACCTCACCGCAGGCACAGCCGTGTTATTATTGCCTCACCGCAGGCACAGCCGTCTTATTGTTGTCTCACCGCAGGCACAGCCCTCTTATTATTGCCTCCCCGCAGGCACAGCCGTCTTATTGTTGTCTCACCGCAGGCACAGCCCTCTAATTATTGCCTCACCGCAGGCACAGCCGTGTTATTATTGCCTCACCGCAGGCACAGCCGTCTTATTGTTGTCTCACCGCAGGCACAGCCCTCTTATTATTACCTCACCGCAGGCACAGCCGTGTTATTATTGCCTCACCGCAGGCACAGCCGTCTTATTGTTGTCTCACCGCAGGCACAGCCCTCTTATTATTGCCTCCCCGCAGGCACAGCCGTCTTATTGTTGTCTCACCGCAGGCACAGCCCTCTAATTATTGCCTCACCGCAGGCACAGCCGTGTTATTATTGCCTCACCGCAGGCACAGCCGTCTTATTGTTGTCTCACCGCAGGCACAGCCCTCTTATTATTACCTCACCGCAGGCACAGCCGTGTTATTATTGCCTCACCGCAGGCACAGCCGTCTTATTGTTGTCTCACCGCAGGCACAGCCCTCTTATTATTGCCTCCCCGCAGGCACAGCCGTCTTATTGTTGTCTCACCGCAGGCACAGCCCTCTAATTATTGCCTCACCGCAGGCACAGCCGTGTTATTATTGCCTCACCGCAGGCACAGCCGTCTTATTGTTGTCTCACCGCAGGCACAGCCCTCTTATTATTGCCTCACCGCAGGCACAGCCCTCTTATTATTGCCTCACCGCAGGCACAGCCGTCTTATTTTTGTCTCACCGCAGGCACAGCCCTCTTATTATTGCCTCACCGCAGGCACAGTCGTGTTACTATTGCCTCACCGCAGGCACAGCCGTCTTATTGTTGTCTCACTGCAGGCACAGCCCTCTTATTATTGCCTCACTGCAGGCATAGCCCTCTTATTATTGCCTCACTGCAGGCACAGCCCTCTTATTATTGCCTCACCGCAGGCACAGCTGTCTTATTGTTGTCTCACAGCAGGCACAGCCCTCTTATTATTGCCTCACCGCAGGCACAGCCGTCTTATTGTTGTCTCACAGCAGGCACAGCCCTCTTATTATTGCCTCACCGCAGGCACAGCCGTCTTATTGTTGTCTCACAGCAGGCACAGCTGTCTTATTGTTGTCTCACAGCATGCACAGCCCTCTTATTATTGCCTCACCGCCGGCACAGCTGTCTTATTGTTGTCTCACAGCAGGCACAGCCCTCTTATTATTGCCTCACCGCAGGCACAGCCGTCTTATTGTTGTCTCACAGCAGGCACAGCCCTCTTATTATTGCCTCACCGCAGGCACAGCCCTCTTATTATTGCCTCACCGCAGGCACAGCCCTCTTATTATTGCCTCACCGCAGGCACAGCCCTCTTATTATTGCCTCACCGCAGGCACAGCCCTCTTATTATTGCCTCACCGCAGGCACAGCCCTCTTATTATTGCCTCACCGCAGGCACAGCCCTCTTCTCATACAGAGAAGGCACGAGCATTGATCATTGATCCTTGCTTAAGAAGAGTTACCGATTTTAGACCTACATTAATTATTAGTCCAAGTTTCCTCACGATGTTTTTCTTTACAGATGACAGTATGTCCTAGATAAAGCATTAAAAATCAGAAAGCATATATGAACGATGACGATGATGATGATGAATTTAAAATGTTGCGTTTAGAGGCGAGGCCCTAATCACTGGGCCAGCATGATAGAATGAAATTATTAATTTAAACAATAGTACTTTTATTCGTTTTTACTGAATCAATCTAAAACTAGGCTTAACACCTTGTTTAGTTAGTGTCTCACTGACTCTCATGTGTGTTTCAGACGGAGCACCGCACTTGCTGCGCGTGCGGCGAGGCGATCGCGGACCGCTTCCTGCTGGAAGTGGGCGGCGGCGCATGGCACACGGCCTGCCTGCGCTGCTGCGTGTGCGCCGTGCAGCTGGACCGCCACCCCTCCTGCTTCCTGCGTGACCGCCAGGTCTATTGCAAGCAGGACTATGCCAAGTGAGTATCACACAGTGCTCGTGGCTTGGCGAATCTTATTAGGCTGTATTTGGTTAGAAATGTTGACTACGTGGCGACGAGTTTTTTGTCTTCCAGATTCCTATAACCCTGTATTACTTGAAGTAGTAAAACCTCGTGACAACGCGTAGTGTTCGGTACAGATTGGTGAAACGTAACATGAAATGTAACACAATAACAACGCGAATTTTCATGTTACGATTCACCCATCTATATCTATACCGGATATATATCTATACATCAAGCGATTGTCTGAACTTAGCGCTATGCCTAGGTCCAAGTCAATGTTCTCCTCCGTATAAAATCAGACATTTACAGTTTCATATTAAATATAAATCGAAGATTTATGTGTTATTAAATGATTTAAAAATCAATCCGCCCATTTAAATACTTTGTATAGTTGAATTGAATACGCTTTCCGCCAGTTCAACGAAATCTTTATAAAGACACGAAACTATAAATCAACGTTTTTATTATCAGACAATAAATATGTTAATAAAAATCTTAATAAATGAGAAACGATTGGACATTGTATCATAGACGACAGATGGGAAGTAGATTTGATATTTGATGTTGTGGCGCGCGCCGCTCCCGGCCGCACCTAATACTTATACAGTTTGGACATGTGAAATAAGCTTGCCTTATTTATCATTTTCTCTATGTTTTGGCACATGCATTCTTTGCTGCGGTCCAGCAAGGACTAGAAACAATCTTATCGTGTGTAATACTGAAGTTCAGCTGTATCTAATCTGTTCATCATCATCATCTGCCTAGCCTTTTCTCAACTATGTTGGGATCGGCTTTCAGTGTAACCGGATGCAGCTGAATACCGGTACCTACCAGCTATACCTACGAGGCAAACTGAGAAAGGTTCGAAATGAAATGTATTACAACTTGTCTACAAAAAAGAAGATTATCATAAGTCATAAGTAATTTATTTCATAACAATATAGGTGCATTGTGTCGAAAATTAAAAAATAACATTATACCTACAGTTGCAATTTTAATAAAATTATTAATAATTTAAATACATTTAGAAAAGTCAATAAAAACAAAAACAATCAATTAAGAATTCAAGTAGGTACAATAATAGATCATAAATAATAAATGTCAAAGTAATAAAATCAATCTTAGGTTACAATGTCATATGTCATCTAGAAATTCATTGATACTGTAATAGCCTTTCCCAAATAAGTAGGTCCTCAATTTGTTTTTCAATAAGTTAACTCTGTATAAGGTTTTGAATTCTATAGGCAACTTGTTGTATAAAAACACAGACTGATACCTCGGGCTATGTTTGACAACTTTTAGGTTCAGTTGAATAGTGTTGTGCAAATCTTTCCTATGTGTGCCAGCTCTAGTTTGTCTTTGCTCATCAGTCTCAATTTATAGGATTGATAGGACCAGCTCTTAGTCTTAATTGTTTAATAATGGAAAGAGTTTTTATCAGAATTAAAATATATATATTATGTTGAATAGCTTTATAAAATGACTGATGTAATTAAAACTGGCCAAGTCAAATTTAACCTTCTTTAAGATCTCACATTTTTAAATAACAGTAATTTTTATAGGTATCCAATAAAGCAAAGAAATTGAGTTTAATACTTGTTCATAATGTTATTTTGTTCCTATAAATACATATTTGGATTTTGCATAGAACTTGGCACTCATTCTTTTTGCAGCGAAGCCCACAGCCAAGCATAATTTTTGTATTGAACTTGGCTCTCCTTTTTTACATTTATGTTTTTGGTGGGATTTAAACCAAGGACTCGGATTAATTTTTTCACGTACAAAACCAAAATTACTCTGCGGCCCTCCGGCGTCATTGTTCAATGTACCTAAAGATCAATTAATTACTATTTATCTAAATCATATTCAGTTTGTGTTATAAAACCGCGTGACTTTATCAAACCTGCAGGCGATACTGAAAACATCATCATCATCTGTTTAGCAAACTAGTGGCTATAAATAAAACGACGATTCGAGATGATCTACTATATAACCCCTGTGTCCCAACATTTTCTCAAAATTCTAACAAAACAGTGTAGCTACCGTATTCAAGTCGCCAAACGCCATCCACAATTAACTAAGCTTTGCAACTACATACTTTCATGCAACCATGATTTCGGTAAAAAGTGTAGTTTTTTTGTTAGTCTGTTTTGTGTCCCACTGTTGGGGAACGGCCCCCCCTTTCTCCTTCCAAACCTCCCTGTCTTGTGCGATCTCTGGCCATGTTGGCCCTGCAAAGGATATTAGATCGTCACACCAGCCAGTCTCGCCGGCGATGTCCCCCCTCAGGCGTCCAGTGAGCGACGATCTTTGCCCATTTCTCCGAATGCATTCGCGCGACGTGTCCTGCCCACTCCCACTTCAGCCTGGCTGTTTTTTCTCCAACATCCGCTACTTAAGTTATAGAGCGCAGGGTGGTGTTTCTCGATCTGTACGCTTAACACCTAATATTATGTTGCGCTCCATTGCCCGTTTTGACAAATCATGAGTTTGGACTTCTGTTGTTCAGTAAGTGACCAACTTTGTGCACCGTAGGTTAGGACGGGCAGGATGCACATGTCGATGAGTTTCCTTTTTAATGATATAGGAAGATTACCTTTCATGTGTTCTTCTTAAGGGCCCAGTAGGTCTTCCAAGCATTTGACTCGTCATTCGACTTCCTTATCTTGTCTGTTTTTGAAAGACTATCTGGCCCAAATATGTATTCATCGACATAATGCAACCCATGTCCGTCTACCTCGACCCTACGTTTCGTGTTGTTGGTCATGACCTGTGTCTTGGATCTGTTCATTGAAAGTCCAACCGCAAGACTTGACGTGCTCAGATCTTGGAGCATTCCCTCAAGTACTGAAGGTGATGTAGACAATAACACTATGTCATCTGCAAAGCAGAGGAGGTTTTATTAGCTGGTGGCCGCTTACATGTATGACGAATCGGACAACTTGTTAAAAACCTCTTGCAATGCAATTGTGAACAGTTTAGGTGAGAGTGGATCGCCTTGTTGGACACCTTTTTCTGTGTTAAAATTTAGACCAGAAACTTAACGTAAAGTCTTATAAAAACAAAAATGTATGAAGCTATCTGCTAAAGTCTAACATTAATTAAAAACTCTGGCTTCTCGCTGCATAAACAAAACAGAAACCAGTAAAACTTGTGTAGGTTTCAGCTTAGTTTCACTTCAACAGAGAACAAGAACAATCCTATCGACCTATTGTATAAAAATAACACCGTGAATACTGGGGTGATGCCAATAGTGTCAATCTCTACTATCATGTGATATGACAGCTCTCGTCTCGTAGCTCATTTCACATACGTTTTCACTTTATAATATTTACAAAATAGACCGCCTGTTGCATGACACACCTTGTCTCAATTAGTGTCCTCCCAGCGGGAGTTCCTCCTCCATGATGGAGAGCAGACCATAACCCTCGTAGTGTGTGGTCTAGGGACACATGTCTCATCTCCTCATTTCAATAAAGGTCCCAGGTTCGGCCGACGTTTATAGTGCCGCCCGGGCCGGACTACATGTTAATGATATTGGTTTTAATTAACCCGTTTGCTGCTTTTTATACAATTTCATTTGGTTTAAATTAAACAGAGTATAAAGCTGTCTCTGTTAATGTATGTGAAGGGAAACTGGCTGGCTGCGACGCCGCGAGCCGCACTTGTACTGCTCGCTTTGAAATAGTATTATTAATTTACTCTTTGTTTATTTGAGACATACCATTAAGTTTGTATTTTTAAAAACATCACTGAAAAATATATGAAATAAAAAGATATTTTAGTAAAAATCCCCTTTTAACCATTTCAAGTAAAGCCGATCTAAACTAGATTCCACCCGATGGGATTGACAACATAACAGTGTTCACTTCAAGCTCACTTCACTTAAGTTCTCACGGTAATTTCTTTACAGAATACACTACCTGACCTTCAGTTTGAGCCTCTTACATACCAATCATGTGAAAACTTCTCCTTGGCAAAGCTCTTCTATTAATTGACCAGTTTTATTTCCTGAAATTAGTATTGCCAAAATAATACCCAGTTGAATCGTATTGTAACTGCTGACTTAGGATACGTTTTCTTTAACGTCTTACACAGTACATTGGGGTTGATGTTATCAGTTGTTTAGCCTGGCACATATCTTCCATTTTGATATTGTCAAAGAACAGGGCAAGTTTTTGGTCCTTCTAGTCAATTATTCGTTTAGTAAAAAGCTTATTGAATTTCGTGCAAATTATCTATTATAGTATCGTATAGGATCGTGGTCGATTGTGAACATGTGCCAATGTTCGGCGCGGTCCTTCCCATTCGTTCTGACTTTTACATAATTATATTCCGCAAGAGATTAAGAGGGGCTCGTGGATAACTTTTAACAGTCGCACGGGTCGATCGAACATTAAGCTACACTTGCCAAGGTCAGACCGTGGGTGGGTGACCATCCATTACATATCGAGACCCCTCCGTGCCTTGGAAAGCATGTTAAGCCGTTGGTCCCGACTGTCATTTGTAGACCTTTGAAAGACGTTACGTGTAGTCAGAAGTCCGAAAGTCTGACAACCAGTCTTATTAAGGAGTATCGTATTACCCAGATTGTGGAGGTAAGATAAGAAGTCACTCGTGTAAAACACTGATAAGCAGCTGCATCCGGTTAGACTGGAAGCCGACAGCAGCATAGCTGGGAAAAGGCTAGCCAGTTGATGTGCATATAGGTATATTCCGCCATTAGGTCGATCAAGACAGTCATCAGTCAGCATTGACTCAACGCCGCTGGCCGCGACCACTCTCTCATCTTACTTATAATTGAGCCATTTAACATTTTTTGTGTCGTTCAGTGCGAAATTGGTTTCGCCATGAAATGAAAATTGTTAAAATTATTTCCACAAAATTGTTTATGAAAGAATAAAAAAAACTTCGTATATACACACCAAGATCGTTTAGTCGGGCCGCGAGTTAATTCTTTTACAATACACTGCCTACGTCCAATTAACCTTCGACGTATTAGAAATATACGAAGTCATCATTATCCGAGTCACTCGTGGAGAGGCCTGCGCGGCCGAGTGCGGTGGTGACGTGCGGCTGGGCGGCGTGGTGCTACGGCGAGGTGTCCCGCAGTCGGCCGGGTTCCCGTTGGCACGCAAGGAGGAATGCGCGCAGGGTAGGCGGTCCGGTGTGCAGGCGACCTGTGACCCGCGCTGTGCGGCGTAGGCGCACGATGACGCACCGCCTCGCATCACCACGCATGCGCCCTCACCGCCATCATCCAGCACACACATCAGCTATCGACAGACGGAATCGATACCTATGTCTCGTTTATTTTTAATTGTAATTGTTTGCGGCAAATACAAAACACAAAAGAAAATACGAGAATACGTAACTATTGCTGACGTCATAACAATTTCTCTCTACTGAGAAGACTCGCTGACCGAAACGCATCTGAAAATGTATTTAAAATTATGATTAGAATAAAGCGATCTCCGGAACAGAACAGTTTTATTCAATTTGACAAGACAGCCGTGTCAGTCACAAAACAATCACAAGTAATATACTCATGAGTTAGAAACGGAAAGGGGAACAGGTGCGTGAGAACATGTTCACACAAGTCAAAATAGAAAAAAGAGGCCAATGTCCCTAAGAGTGGCTTTATTGAAAATCCGTCGGACGAGTGTGGAACAACAAAGCGGCAACGGGGAATGTTGCCAGCGATGAAAAAATACAGCGAGCGGGTCGTGACTTGCAACACTGTGGTTTTCATTTGTCATTTATTTTGATTGTGATAACTGGGTGCGACGTGGAACCATATATTTTAATCGGGACGTCTGGGCCGCGCACGGTGACGCGGGCGCAGGCGGTGTCGCGTTTGTTGTCAACTGAAGGTCTCATCAAGCTCAAGAGTTGGGGTGGTCTGCGGTTAGCCATCAACCACCCAAGAATACTCGAAAGAACTTACGAATGTAGCTTTCAACAATTCATCACATTGTTTGTTAAAAGGTTGGAAACTTTAACATGACTGAATTAATTGAAGCTTTAGGCAAAGGTCCGTTCAGTCGTGAAAATATTTTTTTTGCTATTTTTCGTAAAATATTCCTTTTACGTGAATTAATGTTAACTGCGACGTCATTCCCTACTTAATTTCGCACAAAATGTACCTTAACAAGATGTAGTACGTAGGACCAATATTAACAAGATGTAAGTACGTAGGACCAATCTCTCTTGAGATAAACTGCTGGGAAAAATTGATAGTAAAGTTATGCTTTTGTTTCTCTACCACCGATATTCTATTCTTCTTATTTTTAAACTGTTTTGTCTCCATAGTAATCTCAGTAGAAAACACTGTTAATGGGTACATCTTAATATCATTTATTTCCAGTTCATATGTATTGTTAGTATTCAAAATCAGTCGTGGGGCAGTGATATTATTTACACTTATAATATCATTGTCGTAGGGCATTCAAAACATGAATGACGTACCAAAAATATGAGTGTTCACACTAAACGGCTTTCTTGAGCATAAAAACGTACACTAAGTACTATACGAACAAAATAATGAAGAACGCGGTTTTCTCGAAATTTTGTTGGCCTTATATTACGAGAACTATTAATCCCAAATTAATCTTACGTAGGGTTTTTTGTGCAGGATTTAATAAGAAATAAACTTGTCATAGCATATATTGACATAAACCCGAGACTTTACGAGATTTTTGCAAAACAATGATTTCCGGGACCTTTCCGGCAAATTATTTTTTTCGCAAATTATTCTTTTCAGCTCTCTGAAATTCAAACTTTTCAAAGCACTGAAATTATATTAATTACGATTATAGCAAACCATCGTAGTTAACATAATTCCAATTAAAAACCTCCTCTAGGATTTTTTCGCAGAAAGAAAACCAGTTATTTATTTCACTCACAAACAACCGTACCTTCTTCAGCAACGAACTCTCCATCCTATATAATACCTCCATGTATCACACGGTATGTGTAAGTCCTATGAAATAGAAGGCAGCCCTAGATGAGGCACCGGGCTGCTACTGATACATAATGGAAAACCCAAATTTGCTTGACCTGACGCTATCCCTAAGAGACACTGGCCCCGCTTCTGTTGTTTACAAACTAAATTAAATTTAAGTTCAGTGCATCTTTTTCTTTCTACTTCACAAAGAAAAGGACAGAAGATAAATCTTAGTTTAGTCCTGTCAAATTAGTCAGCGCCTGACGTATTTTTAGTAGCCAATTTTTTAATCACGTCTAAACTTGTCTATGGATTATCTAATTTGAGAGGACTAAACTAATATTTGTCTTCCGTCCTTTTCTTAATGAAATAGAAAGAAAAAGATGCATTGAACTTAAATTTAATTTAGTTTGTGAACAACAGAATCGGGGCCACTGACCTGAAAATTGCAAAAACGTAAGAAAAATTGAATTTCACGGGCTACAGCTGCGCATTCACCTTAATTACCATAAGATAAATAAATCTTAGTTCATTTTAGGACCAAGAACAAATCAGACTATTTAAAAAAAAATTGGTTGTCTGTAAAGTCGGTTTACGGACGATAGTTTTACGTGATAACGTCTTAAAGAAACATTGATGAATAAATGTGTCACAAGCCAACGCTTGGGCCGATCGTGCCTCTCTATCGCTTGTTCCGCGGTCTCGTTTGTCCGCTCAGGCTGTGCTCAGGCTTAGGCGAAACGTGACACTTTTTCGTGCGTGCAGCCGATGTTCCTCGATTTATAAGACCTTATCACGTCAAAAAAAAGTGAAATATGGCCTGCGGATTCCTTTTGGCATGAAGTCTCTTTGATGAGATTAAAAAAAGCGCACATCTCCGACTAGCAAATAGTTATCCGTGGCGTTATCGCACTAGTGAAGTAACATAAAGTAAAAAGCATGCGTTTTTAATACACTACATTATGGCCTAAAAGCGGTTCATTAAGAGCCACTTTACGAGCAAGTGTGTTGAACAAATTATTGTGACACTTGATCGAATATGACCAATGGAATTAGTGAAAATGATTTTATGTAATTTTACGATTATGGCAACTGAAGCGTTATTTCTAATGAAATTATGGCAAATATAAGTATGGTATATAAATTATTGCATTTTAATTTATGGCAAACATTAGTAAACTGTCCCATATATCTATATTAACATTGCTTGAAGCATAGTACAGTACCCTATGAAATTCAGTTGAAGTATGTGTACCCTATGAAAGATGAATCTACTTCAGCCAGCCTGAAACCTGGTTAAACTAATTGGTGCCTATTTCTAGTGATATTAATTGTGTCTTTCACCACTTTTACTAAAAAGACTTAGATTTTTCCTGACGTACTTGATATTTTCATAGATATTAGATAGGTATACTGACAATCACGAAAAAAAATCAGCTGACAACAACAACCCAACCAAAATATAGGAAACAGCTGATTTTTATCGTGATTTCAGAGTTGGTCCCATAGTGAAAGTTGTTCAGTTTGATGGTCTAAAGCACCTCTTAAAGTTTTACGGGTTAATTTTTTAACACTTTGTATGGCTCTGATGGCTTTTTTCTGGAGAATATAAATAGACTCGATGTCAGCAGCCCGTCTCTAAAGTAAAATGTCGTACGATTATAATAGTAGATATATAATTATGTCGCAAGAGCGATGAGTATGTATAGGGATGAGGAGGTAGCGCCACGCCGCGGCGGAATTGTGAAGCTTACGAACAACCCATAAAGCATCTTCTTTCTGTCTCAAAGCAATTTCAAGAAAAAAAATATATTGATAGTTTGTGCGATGGCCAAAAACAAAATTAAGTTTGATTAGTAACTAAGCTAAAAGTTTAAGATACCTACTTAGTATTTGAATGTAATTTGTACTTACCTATCTAATTATTATTGTACACAAGTAATCTATGGAAACGTTGGTTGTATGTATACTTACCCATATTTTTTTTTGTAAAACATATTGTACAATTGTTTGTTTTTCCCAAATAAATAAATAAAATAAAAAAAAGCAGTCTTTGTTTATCTGATTTTTAATTTGCTAGACTGAAATGACATGAATGTCATGTTGACAATAAAGGTTGATAGCAGCTACAAATCAGACTAAAGGGACAATTCGTCTGTTTGACTTCACTACGCTGTGCTGGCAGTGGGGGCCCAGTGGTGACGGCCACGACTTACGAGTTGTAGGTCTTAGGTTCGAACCCTACAGGTGCGAACTTTGTGTAAATTATTTCGACACCACTTCTCTCAAAAACGGTGAAAGAAAACATCGTGAGGAAACCGGCATGTCCTAGAACCAAAAATTTTAAGACATTCGACATTCACCAACCCGCACTGGACTCGCGTGGTGGATTACGGCCCACTCCATCTCACCAAGAGGAGGCCTGTGTCCAGGCTGGTGGTGCTGGTAGTGGTCGGAGTAGCCGCCTCTGTTCTACTCTCTCGTTTCTATATTTGTCTTTTTCTTGAGCTGTTAATAAGTATTAACATACGTACATAAGACCAATATTATTATACACTTCGTTTGCAATAAACGGTTTGACTTGACGTTGTTCCATTTGTTTCGGTCATCCCATACATATTCTGCGTTTGGCTTTTTGTAACATTGGTAGTCATCTCAAGATCTATTTTCTTGAGGTCATCCACAAGTCTGTTTTTGACATCCACAAGTCTGTTTTTGTCATCCAAAAGTCTGTTTTTGACATCCATAAGTCTGTTTTTGTCATCCACAAGTCTGTTTTGCAAACAAGCACGTGAAAGAGTCCCTCTCGCCGACTGGTATTAATAAAACGGATTGATCTTGTTGCCTGCTCAGGTTACATGTAATTGTTCTAAGAATACAGGGACTAAATTCACGAATAATCTGATGAAAAAAGATAAACGAAATATATTTATTGGTAAAAAATCTTACGCAAGATATAATCTTCGATTGTATAACTTAAAAACTGTTACTTTTATAGAATATTACATAGTGCTCTACTGGTGCACTGTTGAATGAACACTTTTGATTGATGTTATTTATTTGTTTGTGACCCTGATATATGTTTAAGTATAAGTATACTAGACAGCAATACTGAAAGCCTGCAAAATCTAATGTAGCGTTGTGCAGCCACTCGAAGCGATACTTGGCCATTATCACACGGTGACTTGAGGTCACACGGCACACAGACACACCAGACAGCGGCAAACAAAAGTACCATTCTAACAAGATTCAAATAATGTGAATCTACTCTAAGAATAGACTTATAACAAGAGCGGACATAAATCCGTGACTTTGTGAACGGATTTTTTTGCAAACCTAATCAAAGCTATATTTTTAAAATTAATTTAAATGTTCTGGTTAGGAAGATCTCTTTTAAACGTGTCTGTGTATCGGAGTAATACGACGATCAAACCCAAAAATATGTATATTCAAAAAATTACTGACCAAAGAAGTAAATCAAAATTTTACCTGAAAAGAAAGTTAAAACGCACGTTTCGTAGCGCGTGCTACGCGCGGGCCTACGCCGTCGTAGAGGGCGTGTAGCACCCAAGGACTTACACTTGTGTAGATAAAACTTTATATTTTCAAAATAGACATTTCAGTGTTTGTTTTGAAGTAAGGACATTCTGTTGGTACCTGCGGTGTGGCGTGCGCCTACGCCGGAGAGCGTGCAGTATCACAGAGCCTTGACATTACGCACCGAACAGAGACGCCGCCAGTCAATGATATTTTGTAATCATCCGTACACGTACTGGTGTAATTGGAATCTTTGTGTGTTTGATTGATAGCTATCTGCGTGCCAAACCAGACTAGAACTGAGATTGTGTCGTGTGCTAAATAAACAGAGAATAGAGAAATACCTACCCAAGGTGCGATAACTTGTGTAGATGTGATTATAGTCCTTGTTATTTTTTGTGTCTTGTTTTTTTTTTTTTGTAAATATAGTAGGTGTCAGCTTTAACCTGCATGCGCCAAAGACAACAATGAAGCCTATAGGTACTAATGTCAATAAAATATAGAGCAAATAACCAATTTAAGTTTCCCATTAGCTCGCAGCCGAGCGAATAATGTTGCAAAAGTAAAAAAAGACGATACATTCGGGTGCTCGTTAAAATGTGAGCCGTGTCACAGTTTAAATAATATTTGTGTGTTGTGGCGCGCATAACGAGCGGTGTTGCCAGCGCACATCGGGCACGCCGGCGGCAAGCGCGGTGATTGCTTTCCTTGATGTATCATCTGTTTATTGTTTATTTAGCGCGTCTTTTTGTCTGGTAGCGGCGCAGGCGCAGGCGACGCGGCCCACTCACACACTCGCGTTTTCGACACAGTTTTTGATGTTTGAGTATCGTAGAACTGCACCCGCACAGCTGATAACATTTAGAAACAAGGAACAATTACTTGATTCACTTTGTACCTTTGAGATCCTGTTGTGACTTTGACTTATTTGGTCGTCATTTCCTTTCTGAACGATATTTCCGGATATGCTCCGAGCTGGTATTTGAGAGCATCAGCTCGCTGTTGATTTGTTAACCAAAATATTTTTGTTTGTTGTTTAAAGAAATCTAAAAATAAGCCGATCTCTCCAACCAGAAAACCATATTAATCTCGTTAGCTAGAGTTAATAAAATAATTTTTACCCGACTACGGCGAAGCAAAAAGGAAGGTTATGATTTTGACCGGCATGTATGTATGTATGTTCATCTGTTCCCTCATAACTTCTTAACTAGTTGTCATAATTTGATAAATGAAATATCGTTGGAAGCGTCTTCATCATCCGCTGGTTACAGACTATGTGACGTCACATTTTACCCTAGTTCAGGTAGATCCCATTATTAATACCTACCACTCTAGTTTAAGACATAATATTGTAAATATGCAGTATTTCATAAATAAATAAATCAAAACTAAAACTAAACTAAAACATTAAATTGAATATGGCGCCCTCTACCTGACATACCTAAACTCATGACATAAAAAAAAATTAATCGTGCCATGTTAGGTATCAAATGAAAGGGCTTAATTACCACATTTCAAATATGTATATATTGTCAGCTATTGCTCACGGCTTTGCTTGCATACACTCGATAATTAGGAGTAATTTCTATAAAATCTCGCCTCAGATTTGAGCCAAACATATTTATGAAGTTTGGTATATTACCTAGAATGTAAAACAATAATACGCAAACAAAATTATCACGAAATTATAAACCCAAAATAATTTAAATAAAAAATAAGTTTAAAACTAAAACCCGACTACTGAAAAGGATGAAACAAAAAGTACCTTCCCGTTGTCGCATGCCGCTGTACTAACATACTTATAAGCTATGGTAGCATGCGACCACGGGAGGGTACTTTCTTGTTTCATCCTTAGTCGGGTTTTAGTGTCAAACTTACTTATTTTTAATATTTTAACGAAAGACCAGCTCAGGCTTTTGGCAGGCTCGATGTTATCAGCAGCAACTGATAAGTGTCACCATTGTATTGGGCACACATAATGATCTCAATTTCATATCCGCGAGTCACACATCACGGCGAGGCGCGGGCGCACGCGATGTCCCGCCCACGCCTCGCCGCCGCAAATGCGCGCGCCGTGTCTTATGTAAATGCACCATGTCCACTCCTGGCTTTAATTAATCTCTAGCCGCATAAATAAGCCCTGCCTTAGATCGATCCACTGAGAATAAACAATGCCAGCTCGATTCAGTCTGTCGTTATCATAATTCGAATATATCGATGGTCGAGTTTAGCTCGTAAACACGATTGCCTGGTTGATTGAATGTTTTGCTTAAGTTATTATAACATGTTTACTTTTTATTTTGAATTTCTCCATTTGAAATTTAAGGACTTAGAAAAAAAAAAGAAAAAATCTATAAAGACTTTTCAATTTTCTTAATCGGGCCCATAAAAAGGCAAACAATTGAAGTATCTACCTACTAGGTAGCTTAACCTTGCATTGACATTGTTATTGTGAAATAAAAGGATATTGATGTGAGAATAATTTATTATAATCGGTTATAAAATGCACTAAGTTCAGACACCGATTGACCGTCGAATTAATTCGATAATAACGGGGTTCGACTCTAAATCATCCGCTGTCAACTGCATTCCTATTACCACGACTCATTCAACTTTATGACGGGTCCAGCACATTAACCGTAAAATATGTCTGTAATTATCATCAATCGCGGCAACACTAGAACAGCGCGGGCGCAGGTGAAGCGCTAATGCGAATAGACCTTAACATCGGAGAGAATCGCTGTTGTTACTCGACTTACAATAATTATTCCTTCTCACTTGTTTCCCATTTACATTCAGTTAACTTACGACAATCATGTTCTTGAACTTCTTCACAAATTAAAATCATTCGACATATTTCTTAAAGGAGAGTCGCGGTACTATCTGTCGGCGATTCATAGAAGAGTAATCGATGCGCCTCCTACGCAGGTACTCACCGAGCGTGTTTGTGATCACAGAAAAATATGTGCCTAACTCTTATAAAAGCAAAGTAATTAAAAATGTTATAGTAACAAATCAGTCGTCGATATTCATGAAGGTAACGTTATTAGTGGCGCATTGTATCGCATGCGCAGCGCGGCCATCGCTCAGAGTGTCCGCCCGGCGCCCGCGGCAGGGATAGTGACTCCAAATTGTTAAAACAAACTGTAGAATGATGCCGAGATATATCTCGCGTGGTGTTGTTTCTAAAACAAATAAGTTAAATCATGCATCAGACGCACGGAGGAGGACGGAGGCCCGCGATGCTGAATGGATATTAAAATGTGAGGGTGGCAGGGGAGCGGCGCGCGCGCAGAAAGCAATCAACGAGCGAGGATTTATGAGCAAGCCGCGGGCGGACCGCAGGCTGATCGCGCGGCGCCCGTGCGCCTCACGCACCCGATTTTGTCAAACGCCCTCGGGACACACGGATTTGGTCATCCGTTTAATAAACAGAAATCCCGGACGGTTTACACTGTAAATCAGATAGCGACGCATGGTTTAGACCCCCCCATCCACATGAATAGTGATCGCGCTTATCTGGGCCGGGTACGCGACATCTTCATTATCGCCGAGTGTTAAAACTTGTTAATCTGTCACTTAGTTAATTATTATGCGAGGGCCGCAGTTAATTGATTCAGCCGACGACTAAATGTTAATAAGCGGTGATAGCGCTGGTGAAACGGTGCTTCTGTCCGGAGACGCTACGTTTTGAAATGCAAATCGTGCTTTTGGAATATTGGTGTGGATAGCGCCGATAAGAGCCGGGACTGACTGAATTAATATACGTGTAACACGCGATTTTGCACTTTGTGTACAGCTGTGTTATCGATAGCGTCCGCGCAGCCGTGTGCGCACCGTCGCGACACCGCGCCGCGCCTGTGTGCACCCGTGCTTAATGCAACTAATATATTTTTATATGGTAATGGAGTTCGTTTTATGCCTTCAGTTATTACCTAATAATACTGCTGCGAAGTGCGCCAGTCCAGCCTCGAGTTAATCTGATTGGTCACCTGTAAACGTCTATTATAAAGTTAAGTTAAGATTGAAGTCACTGAGGAACTTCTATAACTTCTCAAATAATAAACCCAAGTAGCTTTTCGTATATGATTATAAACTCTTAACTAGTGATACGTGCATATCAATAAGCATTGGGGCTTAAACTTAATATACTTACTTAATGATTTAGTATTTAAAGAAACAAAAGATTGCCGAAATGTACAGCAATCCATAAAAAAGAAGACCAAAGCGGACACATTTGGTCCTAGCAAGTGCCCTGACCAGTGCTGGCTCTAAGGACCTGGCGACGGTGAACCTTACATGTTTTAATACCTAGACAATAAAAAATAATTGAAAAACCTTGTTAAGAGAATAATTAAAATACTCAATTCTAATAGCTGTAATTTAAAGTAATCAAAACGTTTTAATTAATATGCTTGCATTTAACTACTATCAGAGATCTTGACACTCAAAATATTATATTAGCAAGAGAAGTAGGTATTCTGTTTCAAAGCCAGTCGTAAATGGCTTTAAATTATTTTCTTATGGCTATACATTACAATATAAGTTACTGCTAGTAAGAAATCTGACCAATAGATTATCACGTTATGATTGTCTAGATCATAACATGTCGATCTTTACGGGATTTCTAACGTTGATTACATAAAATGCACTAAATATTCTTGCAAACAAGGTTTGATATGAAATAAAGCATTTTAAATGCAAGTCTGATAAAATGACAGCTTCATTACCACATTAGTAGTAATGAATTCGTCGGGGGCAGCCGCGGGAGCCGGCTTCGGCAGCTGAGGCGGCGCGGGCGCGGGCTCCAAACAGCAAATGTATAAAAAAAAAACAAACAGGACCGTTTTAATGTTCGCGTTAAGTGATATGATAGCGTGTTAATGGTGTGTTGCATGGGTTTATTTAATTAATTAAATATGAAGGGCTCGCGAATCGTAATGAGGGGCTCAGAAACCGGGAGCCGGGAGTCGCGGCTGACGCTCGCCTCTCGCTGTGATAACAGTTGCGACTTCCATAAAGAGGACGTTTTGTTCGTCTGTTACTGTTCTGTTCGGGATTCATAATGTTATGAAGCTGTTGCACACGATACTATGCCGTCTTTATCATACTCACGGGGGCTTGGAATCATCGCTCGTCAAAGGACACTCATTTTCGCAGCGCTCTACTATTCTAGACTAAGATCTGTTTAGAGGCCGAACCTCTTTGCTATACAGTTCTTCTCAAAATGCTTTCGATCCTGCGCACGCTATTATGAGAAACCTACCGTTTGCATCATTTATTTTATTCCATGTAAGTATTATGAATGCACCTTAGTTGCGCCAGATAAATTGTGATAACATGAGAATGATAAAGATGAAACCTTAGATTTTGGCATAAATAATACTTGATAATGCTAAATTATTTTATTTCTGTAAGAAACTTTGTACAAACACATTTACAAGTCAATTATATAGGGTGACTGGTAATTAGTGACCGATACCTAAACACGTGATTGTACTCATGATAACAAACAACTTTTACTATTGGACCAAACCTGAATTCGCGAAAAAAAATCTGCTGTTCAGTACCTACATTTTGACCAGTTAGGCGAACATGACTGAACAGCAGATTTTTTTTTCACAATTTCAGGTTTGGTCCTATAGTAAAAGTTGTTTGTTATCATGAGTACAAGCACGTGTTTAAGTATCGGTCACTAATTATCAGTCACCGTATATATTACAACCTTGATGAGGTCGGCGTTTCCTAACTGACTGCTCTGAGAAGAAAAGCCGTAACATCCTCAGAGGTCATAGTCTCTTTTTAAAGACCAGACATAATCTTGGTTAAATCAGGTGAAGACCATTTAGATTGGTGTCTGAAATGGTCTTTTGAGGAAAGAGCAACACAGATTGAGTGGACCTGTCCAGTCAGTGCACGCATTTGTCAGTAAACATGCAGCCCAACTCAGAACTTACGAACAGTACCAAAGAAAGGACATTTGGGTGTTAAGAGTACGGTTCATTTCTCCAATGTAACCTATGACAGCCCACCAATCATTCTTCCATTCACTCGTACACTTGTACAGTGGTACAGTAAACATTCACTCGTACTCTTGTACAGTGGTACAGTAAACATTCACTCGTACTCTTGTACAGTGGTACAGTAAACATTCACTAGTACTCTTGTACAGTGGTACAGTAAACATTCACTAGTACTCTTGTACAGTGGTACAGTAAACATTCACTCGTACACTTGTACAGTGGTACAGTAAACATTCACTCGTACTCTTGTACAGTGGTACAGTAAACATTCACTAGTACTCTTGTACAGTGGTACAGTAAACATTCACTCGTACTCTTGTACAGTGGTACAGTAAACATTCACTCGTACACTTGTACAGTGGTACAGTAAACATTCACTCGTACTCTTGTACAGTGGTACAGTAAACATTCACTCGTACACTTGTACAGTGGTACAGTAAACATTCACTCGTACTCTTGTACAGTGGTACAGTAAACATTCACTCGTACACTTGTACAGTGGTACAGTAAACATTCACTCGTACTCTTGTACAGTGGTACAGTAAACATTCACTCGTACTCTTGTACAGTGGTACAGTAAACATTCACTCGTACACTTGTACAGTGGTACAGTAAACATTCACTCGTAGACTTGTACAGTCAGCTTCGGAGAAAAGGAACCCCCTTTGTAATGACATCAAACCATTTAAGTTTTTTTAACGCAACGAAAATGGCGTGTTGGTCTAGTGGTTAAGACTGCGACTTAGCAAGGCGATGGTCATGAGTTCAAATCCGCGCATGAAAAGATTTTTTTTTAGTTTTTAATAGGTGATTATTTGATGAGGTGATTTTCGTTAATTATTATTTAAGAAATTTTAAAGTAGGTATGAGGTTTGTAAGAAAAGCTAGGCATGTTGCGGAATTAGGGAAACAAATAAATATTGTTTATTAAACAATATTCATTTAATTACATTTCTAGGACTTCAAGGAATCCACTTCCTGGTTGGGTATAGTTTTCTGTGTAAATTGGGGTTATTTACTTAGAATATTAACTAAACACAAAATAGATACCCTGGGTGAGGTTTGGAACGTTTAACGGTTCGTTTATAGATATTTCTAGAAACAGAACTAAAATATTTATTTATTTAAAGTTGTGAAAACATTATTTTTTTAAACTCTGTATGATTTTATCGGAAAAAAGCCGGGTTAAAAAATGAAATATCATTTGTGCCTGTGAATTATATAGGAAGAACCAGCATACTAAACTATAACAGTATAACAATATACATCTTTCACTTTTATCACATTTTCTGATAACCCTTTTATCACATTAGAAAAATATGCGAGGTCAGATGGTGCATCGCTAACATACTACAATACACATGTTGCAAGACTATTTGTAAACAAGAGTAACTGGATTGACAATAATAAAGGTTGTTTATTTTTGATTAACTACGAGATAATGATCCTAAAAATATTGGGAATTATTAACATTTGCTCATACGTTCCAATACAATTTTGTCAGATAAGTTACACAATCAATCTGCTGAGTAAATTGCCTATTATTATCTGAGAGGATGGCCGTCACTGTCTAATACTTCTTGACGTCAGCACTTGAACGCGTAGTTTTGAAGGGTATCACGAGTGAACTTCCACAATATTACGATGTCGCTCCGATTCATTAGTGTAAGCCAGTGGGCGAGGCCCTTGGCGATCACATTTTACATCACCCGTCGCTTGATACCTTTGTATCCATCTACGAACTGCTTTTCTCTGTAATGAAAATGATAATTTTAGAAATACATAAAAAAAAAACCAACCACCCGGGCCTGCAAAACTAAGTATCACACTTTTAAAATTGGAATAACTTTTTAAGTACATGAGATATACTTTTTAAATAAAAAGGACTTGAAAAGAGTTTAATTTTGTATATAAAAACTTCATAGTCGAGAACCTTCTTTTAAGAAATGGCCGAAAAGAGCTTTAAAAACAAAAATAATCCTTTTTTTACCATTCATTTTTTAGTTTATGTTTCAATTTTCAATTTTTTTCTCAATCGATGAGTCTTGTTAAAAAAACTAAGTTAAACAGCACATAAATTTCATTTATAGTGTCTCTTTCTCCTGAAGAATGTGCTAGGATCATAACTTTTCTGGAACTAGGCATCAGTATGCGTCGTACTGCAAAAATGGTGGGTGTGATGAAACGAACGGTCCAGAAGGTGAAACAAAGGTACGATGAGACTGGAAACCATCTGAGGAGACCTTGTAATGTCAGACCCAGGTGTACTAGTGCCCGAGAAGACCGTTATATTGTTTCCACTGTGTTGAGAAATCGCCACCTGAGTGCAGTTGAAGTCCAGCAACAGCTTCTTCAGACCCGAAGGGACTACATTAGTAACAGTACAGTGAGAAGAAGACTTGCTGAAGGAAATCTGAAACCCCGAAGACCATCGAGTGGCCCTGAACTCAAGAGAGAGCATCGAGTAGAGAGACTGCGATACGCCTGTGAACACATTCAGTGGAACGAAGAAGAGTGGTCAAGAATTTTGTTCACAGATGAGTCTCGATTCTCACGTCTACAGGCGGCCTAGTGAGCGATACCTTCAAGACTGCTTCTCAGAAAGAGTCCAGTACGGTGGAAGGAGTGTATATGTATGGGCTGGCATATCTTCAGAAGTTCGCACAGAGTTAGTGGCTCTAGAAAATGGCACTCTGATTGTGGAAAGATATGCCCAAAAGATTCACAACAAGTATGCAGGGCCGTATTTAGCAAAAATAGGTGATGGATCGATGCTGATACATGATAACGCCCGGCCACACACTTAGATTATATTCAGGAGGTTGGCATCAGCGGGATGGCTTGGCCATCAAGAAGTCCTGAACTTAATCCAATTGAGCCCGCCTGGAATGAGCTAGGGATGCTAGTCAAAAGCTGCAGATCACTAGCTACCACCCTCAGGGCACTAAAACAGGCCATGAATGAAGAATGGGAGAACTTTCCCCAACATTGGCTTCGAAACTTCATGTTCAGTATGCCAAACCAGCTCGAAGCTGTAGTCATTGTAGGAATTGTTTTTTGACACTAAGCTAAAAATGGCTATTTTTGTTGTTTTATCTTTTTTTAAAGTTAAAAATGTTACTAGTGTATAGTTTCCTAGTTTCAAAAAAAGCTGATAAAATTTTCTATAAAACGTTTTTTATTTTAAATCTCTAAGTTTAGAAAAAATTGAAATTTTAAAAGTAAACTAAGTAGTACTTAGTTTTGCAGGCCAGTGTAATATAATAATTTAAATGTGAATAATGTAAATCTTACCGTTATGCCCATATCTCGTGCTATTTTCTTTATATTTTGCTCCTTTTCCCAGAGAACAACAATTTTAGCCTTCAAAAAAGTTGTCGATCGAACCATAAGTACTATCGTTTAACACATTCACTGCGGCAGCGTTAAATCTAAACTTTCTACTAGTGCGATACGAGACAAATGCTGCCCGTATCTATGTTTCCTGATATGCGTTACGGCTTCTATTTTGCCGTACCAGAACCTGACTTTCAAAGCCTATACAGACGTGGAAACCGCCTATATCAATGGTTTTTATCAACAAATTGATAGACTATATCCTTGTATATACCTAGCTGCAGTCGCCCTGGGTTCTCTGTTATACTTTGAAAGATACAGAGATTTTTCAAAATCTTTCATTCGCGGCAATATATATGCCGTACAGCGTAGAAGTGAAAAAATGCTAGGGATGGGGTTTACTTCTGAAATGATAGTCGATAGTTTAAAAATATTTTTTATTGTAGATAAAATATTCATATTTAACAGTGTTATATTATTATATAAATCAACATAATTATGTAACCTAATTATTATAATTACTAATCAACATGAGATCACAAATATATATTTAAATATGTATTTATATTCTACCACAATCACACTATAGCGCCACCTAGTCCCAAATACATATAATGCATAGTATACTTTTTTTTTTATGCTCGTAAAAAATTATCCAATGATGAATCCCCGTCCATGGGCGGAGCGGGGAGACGATGTCAGGCTCTTACTGACTAAAAAATCGAGCCCATTCCTTCTTTGCCATAGCACCGGGACAAGGATTTCCGTTAGGAAATGCATAGTATACTTAGAAAATACACCCAGACCAAGACAACCAGACAAAGAATGTTTGATTTGTATGGGAATGGAACCCAGAACCACTACGCCAACAGACCAATAAATTTAAAAAATTAAAAACTATTAAAGGACGTGTATGAAACTTAGTAAGTAGGTAGTTATTCCACTGAATTATATGTGTCTCACCCGAGCTACTACTACACTGCAGAACTTTGTTTCTTGCTTGTGCACCTTCATATTTAACCCCTTTACTCAAATCCAGTTTTTTACGTGAACGTCTCATTGTAGCAGAACCGCGTAATATTTTTCATAAAAAATATTGTTACATCTTGCTTACGGCCAGCACTAACGCACACTGAACCGCCGCGCGGACGCATGCAGTGTGGTGCGGGGTTGGGGGGGTACGGCAAGATATTCGCCGTACCGCACTGAATGAAAATAATTATCTTACTGTGCGTTACGGCAACTATTTTGCCGTATATTGTTAGTGTATAATATTATTATATTAAAAGCAACAATATTGAAAATATCACTATCTCATTCCTACGCGCAAGGGAACTTAGATATATCGCCCCCGCACAGTACGCAAAACAAGGACAACGAGCTACCGCACTGGCTGAGAGTCAAATACGGCCAAATACTTGCCGTAACGCAGTGAATGTGTTAATAGAATCAACTGTTCAAAAACATAATAAATTATTACGACGAAGATATTACACACAAGCGGATCGGCGCGAAAACGAAACGATTTGAAAAGTAGTTATACCCTCAATCACAGTTGAGTAAATAAGGCGAAGAAGTGTTCTTAATTCAACCTTAGCTCGCCGTTCATACAGCAGTTAAGTTTCTGAAGTAAAATTACGGTAGTGCAACAATCGGAATCAAGCACATTCTATTAAACCTTAATTTCAACCTTATCTTTAGTTAATTGAGGAGTTACGTATTGCATTTTGTAAAACAAGACAGTAAGGTGCTAGTATTATAACATGTGGTGGAAGTTGAAATTAAAACCTTAATGTCTAGGAGATTAGACCGTTATCAATATTGTTCGATAAAAGGAGTAATGCTATTAGAATTTTCGTTGAGATTGTTAACTGAGATAATAGCCTAGTGGTATAGGTAAGGCACGGTCTAGACTAGATGATCGGCTGGCACCTGGGGACCTGGGCACCTATCCTTAACCGCATGTAAATTGTTTTTTTGTAAGTTATTGTTGATATGCGGTTCGGCCAGAAGCCGAAAATATACCATATTATAATTATTAAAAACTTGCAAATAATATTTGAGTGGGATCGGTGGATGCTCGGGCAGAGATGGGTGAGGCGTGCGGCGCGGGGCTAGAGTCACGTGACGCGCCCGCCGTCGCTCGGGCGATAATCTTTGTTTTGGGGGTGGTTCCTTTTCTCTGACGCTGTCTGTACAGTGGTACAGTAAACATTCACTCGTACTCTCGTACAGTGGTACAGTAAACATTCCCCACAGACTGTAAGAGTTTTGGATGGTATTTAGTATTTACATAGACTCGCTTTCACAACTAGTAGTTGTGGTAGTCTTACCTAACTTTATGCCTAACTAACTCGGTAAAGGCGAATCTGATTTTTAATCTTTGTTGTTGCCCAATCAGGTATCAGCAAATACACAAACACACAAAAAACTAATGTTTCTACCAAGGATAAAATACAGTGTTGGCTTGGATTACGTATATCTGAAATAGCTTCGACAACAATAGATGTTTTCCAAAAAAACCTATTAAAGTTGAAAGTAAATGAAACCTACATTTTCACAAGTTTCTCTAGTAAAGAGCAGTACCTAGCTAAGTTAATAGGTATTTAAATTTTAAATGAAATTGACAGTAAATGTCACTTAGAAATAAAGCAAGGTGGTGCGCACCTTGCACGCTAGAACAACACAGCGAGCGCCGCGCCGGGCCGGCGCAGCGCTTTAATGTCAGGCCGGTCGTAAAACATACCAACGAGATTACTACACAAACAATTATTACAGTACAAACTATAATAACCCATAAACTATATGGAGCATAAATAAGACCTCAGTGGAACCTCGCCAGTGCAGTGCTGTGACCACACATAGGGCCGGCTGCTTGCTAGCTCGCGCACCGCTGCCTAGGTGTAGGCTCGCCACTACATCGTCGACATGATCGCTAGCAATAAAAATTGCGGCAACTTTAATATTAATATGGTAGTGGGGCAGTGCGCATGCGCGGTGGCCTTTAGCTGCGCTCACGTAATCTCTCATTCATTTATTTTTGAATAGCATGCACACGCGGCGCCGGCGCAGACAGGCGCTGGTCGTGGCGCTCGCCGAGGAGTGAGAACATTAAATTTGCTACGCGAACGCTTTTTGTGTTAAGAGCTGTGTGTGCTTTGCGAAATTATTTTAATTGTTGATTCTTCAATGACACCGACGAGGTCCCGCTAACGTGTACCAATTGGCTGAACATCGTAATACACCGTTTAGGATCACTTTTGATGCGTGAGCGACGATTAAAAACATTTTACAAAGATAATCGCTGTTTTTTTAGGCTTCGAATAGACTCAATAGTTTGATGAACTTGGCAAAAAACTAAACTCAACTCGCATAGTTGTGTTAGTGCTGCACGCTCTGTTACACTTTATACTAAACCCATAGAGTGGAAAGCTTTCTATCACCGAGCATTTTACATTATTTTATTGTCTTTATAGTTTTGCCAAATCGTTATAAAGTCAACAAAACTTTTTAAAATCACATTTTTCTCATCACCGGGAACTTCTTTTATAGCTCTACAGTTTAATTGGAGATTTTAATTAAAATTCCCCATCTAAAAGGTCACTAAAATATTTAAGCAAGTTATTGTTGTATTCTTTTTTTACCGAGTAATAAATAGTCAGTAATTTCCAATATTCATATTCGCGAGGATAATAACTGGCCAATGATAAATTACGCTCCTTTGATCCTCACGCATGTTCGGTCGCCATTGGGAAATAACAATAATGCATCTTATTTCGTGTAGTAATTGTTCTGTCTCATATATCATAGGTGCACGCCAGTGGCGTCATTGTCGGCGTCATCCTCTCACTTGTGTCGTGTTGCCAGCGAGCATCCTTATCCACCTCGTGACGTGTCTGATTGTCCGCCAGCGTTCCGTGTGTGTTTGTCCGCCAGCGTGACGTGTGTGTTTGCGCAGGAGTTTCGGCGCCAAGTGCTCCAAGTGCTGCCGCGGCATCTCGTCGTCGGACTGGGTGCGCAAGGCGCGCGAGCAGGTCTACCACCTGGCCTGCTTTGCCTGCGACGCCTGCGGCCGCCAGCTGTCCACCGGCGAGCAGTTCGCCTTGCACGAGGATCGGGTGCTCTGCAAGCCACATTATCTCGAAACGCTAGACGGAGGATCCATCTCGTCTGATGGTGAGTTAGCTTTGAGTTCATTTAGTTATTCTTAATAAATACGCAACATTCATTTGAGTCAACCGACGACCATAACCACATTGCAATTTTAACGTTCTTACTAAAACGTAAATTCCTAAAACAGTCCTCCTTTAGTAAGTAGACTAACAAATCCAATATGTGCAAAAACGATGTGAACCACAGACGGGTGCGACTCAGAAGGTTACCACAAGAGCAAGGCGAAGCGAGTGCGCACGACCTTCACGGAGGAGCAGCTGCAGGTGTTGCAGGCGAACTTCCAGCTAGACTCCAACCCCGACGGCCAGGATTTGGAGCGCATCGCGCAAGTCACCGGCCTCAGCAAGCGGGTGACGCAGGTGTGGTTCCAGAACAGCCGCGCCAGGCAGAAGAAGCACCAGCACACCGGCAAGGGCAAGCAGAGCCAATGTTAGTATACCAGGGCGAGTTATGTGGTGGGGACGATGTGCTTCTACTTCGATAGTTTTGGGGATCAATGCTGAGAGTCGAGCAGTTATTGGTCCGAAGTCCTGATAAATACCAACATTGAGTTTATTATCGTAATAGAGGCACATATTTCCTACTGGAATACAAAATTACTAGCACTGCTTGTACAAGCACCATTAGCGAGGGTCTCAAGTTGTACTGTATTGCCTAGCGAAGTGTGCTCTGCGAACATTATACTGCTGTTGTCTCCACGTGCTTACCATGTCTTGTGTTACGCAGTGGTGTCCCGCGACGCGGACCCGGCGGGGTTTGGCCGCCCCATCAACCTGCACCTCACCTACTCCTTCCAGAACAAACCACCCTTTGTACCGATAGGTAAGGACAACTCTATGGTCTGTTCCCAAAATATATGATGCAAATGTGATCAAATTGTAGGGTCACTTATAAAAAGAGTGGTTTGGTTTGATTATTAGAATACTTTTACCAGAAATTGTAAGTTTAAACCTTTTATATGTGAGATATAGGTAAAGTTCCTTTTACATAATTATAGACGAATTTGTTACTAAATCCCTTTATTGATACTCACTAAAGGGCACAAAAAATTCGTATTGCGTAAGAATATAAGTAACCTAAACAGGGTTTGTTTACAATTTCATCAGATATTTTTGGAACAAACTATAGCTGCAATGCGGCGCGCTGTGCTCTTCGTGCTCTTATTAAGATCTCTCAAACTCAAAGTATTTATTTCAATTAAACCATTCACAGGTGCTTTTGAACTGTCAAAATTAAATAGCCGCTCAGTTACCTAGTCAGAAAGTTGAAGCTAGTTGCCCATTTCGAAACGAAGACAGAAGAACGGGCAAGAATCTCCAAAGACACTCTTTTAAATCAAATTATTACAAAATCATGGCCACATAATTCTTGTTGTTTCTATATGTGAGAACCATGTAAAAAAAAACACAAATGAAGAAACAATTCAAAATATAAGATTAAAAAAAACAACCGACTTCCAAAAAAGACACTACAAAGTGAAAAATAACGGAAGTCGGTGTCGTTGGGTTCATTTTCGTTGTGTGCCACCGACTTCCGAAATTAAAGTTATTTTTCACTTTGTCTTTTTTGGAAGTCGGTTGTTTTTTTTTTATAAAAATGTCTTTATTTTTCACCTTTAAGTTGCACTTACCCCACACAAATTTGTATAACACTATCAAAATTTTTATTAAACATTTTCTGCTATGTAGATATAGACAAGAAGTCATTATAAGAACATCATCAATTAAAAGTAAGTGGCAAAAATATGTATTATTGAAGCTAACTCAAAAACTACCCAAGCAAAGTTAATGAAATTTATATGGGACCACCCCTGAGGCATACCCTATTAATTAAAAAAAATTGAAATCGCTTAACAATTGCCAGAGATATCGCGTAACAAACATACAAAAAAAAAATACAGTCGAATTGATAACCTCCTTCTTTTTGAAGTCGGTTAAAAATAAGCCCCGGATGACCAGTCTCAACCGACGGCGCCCGTCCAGGCGTCCACGAACATGATGCGTGGATCAGCACCATCCAGCTCTGTGTGATCCAGCTCAACCATTTTGTAGGAAACCGAATGATCCAACACACACGCCACCATCAGTCACCACATTTAAGTGAGCATGACACATTTTCAACTGCCATGCTCTTTCAAGTCAACATAAAAAAATCATAATAAACGGATTCATGGTTCTTACATTAACAAAATTCAAAAAAAGCTTCAAAATTATACAAATTGTAGTTTGCAATTTATTTGAGAGATGAATAAAATGTTAAATTACCAAACAGGAAGAGATATTTAATATTGAAGTATTCAACAATTAAAACTTGATTGAATAAAATAAAAATAAACATTAAGTTCGAAATGTCAGAAACACTAAAAAAAGAAAAAAGGGAAGCCACTCTTCCAAATAATTTAATTTTAACTAGTGAGCCCAAGTGCCTGTGGAGCAGGATTTTTATAAGTATACGATATAATCACCCAACTTACAAGTTTAGAGCATACTATAGTATGCTTGTCTACATAGTGTGCGTAATGCATGTTATAAATTTCTTCTCATTTAGTTGAAGAATATCGAATGTATTTTACACAGTAACCCATAAAAGAAGTTTTTACTTTAGACAATCTGAAACGCGGCTGATCTAATTTTTTCCTATTTCTAGTGTTAAAATAATTATGCCTGTCACTTAAATCTTACTAAAAAGATGTAGATTTTTTCGTACGTAAATAATGTTTTCATAAATACTTATAATATTGACAAGGAACCGTCATTATGTTATTTTTTTTTAAATAGTTCCCTTAGATATTCGTGCCTGCTGAGGTTGTAGATGGTGCTGACAGCTCTCTTCTACAGAATGCAGTACCATTCTTTTATTCATGATATTATAAAATGTCAATAATTAAAATAAAAGCCTATGGAACAGTTCCCGCCGGGCATGAAAGATTCTGTAAAATGTAACATTACAATAGATAACATTATCTGTTTATCGACTAGATTGCAATCCAATTATTTCCGTAGTTCTTACAATAATTAAACCAACCAACACTTCTTTTTAGCTGACTATTACTGCTACGTCAACCCGGAGTGGCGTCTCGTTCATGTAAATAACAATCCATGTCAGTTGATAACAGAGACATAATTGTGACGTGATATGAAGCCAACTTCGTTAGCTTCAAGCTTCGCTGAGCAACACCATAAAATTACACATAAATATCGGAAACTCGGTTATCCTAAGACGAGGAAAGAATAGTACAAGCAAATAAAGATAAACTACGGAATAAAGCAGAAGATGATGATTTTCATAAAGTAATTTATCGCTGGCTATTGCTGAAGGCTGCGTCTAATCCAATGGACACCTATGACTCCAGATAGTAACTAATGTTGTTTATTTGTATTTTCCAGATGGAACCTCTTTCACGGATTCCTCAATGGATGAGCTGTCTGAAGACTCGTCGATCCATTGCATGCAGAGTGAAGTGTGAGCGCTGGAAACACACGCCGCCACGGTTTGAGAGCACCCGCGCTATGTCGCGCACCCTGTACAGACTCGCCATATCTTATTACGTCATAAGCGATATTAGAAATCTAATATATTGCTAGTTTTTGCCATGTACTACACCATTCGTGAATGTACGTTATTTGGCCCGTTTGCCATACTACATGTTTTTCTTATCTTAACAAATGTTCAGTTGTAGCAAGTTTGGATCCTCCCGCTGAACTATTGTTTTTGTAAATGCGCTTAGAGTTATATTATGAATTGTAAAAAATATATCAATAGTTAAGATCATGCGAGACTTGTCAATTGTCGTGAAACTTTAAATCTCTCGCGTGATGCATCGTCTATTTGTAATAGCTGATAGTAAGACGCATTGTATGTAGTGTTTAATTAATATTGTAACTTTAACAAAACCATAACTTATGAATCTCTATGCGAACATTTGATATTTATTGTAAAGAGTTATATTTATTTATTTATTTCTAGTAACTGTGATACGTTCTCTTCCGTAACTGTTCTCGGTTTGCTTACATTTCTTATTATTGTACTAAAACTATGTACTTTACATTATCTATGCAATTTATACATCTTTAGAATACTATAGTTTAGTGCCAAATCGTAATCATAAGCGGTAGATACTTAAATGTGAGAAAAGCAATAGAACTGGAAAGAGTGAACTTACAGCTATAAGTTTATTAATTAATTAGTATCTACATTTTATTCCAATGTACGTCAGCATTTCCATTATAGGCCTAAATGTAGGCAAGAGAAAACTCCTTAGTTATTGAGTGTCCAACTGTCCAGTGTGCCCTGCCTATCGATTCTGCAAAAATCTCACCATGATAACATAGGTGAAGTGAGCGTGAAGTAAACTATCAATGGAGGCAATCCCTAACATCAGGTGGAATGACAGCTCACTTCACCTTAGTTTTCACGGTGAGATTTTTACAGAATAGCACTGCTGGTCTGGTACTGCTCCGATGGCGCTACTCGCAAGTCAAACCTGGCAACATTTTCAGGAAAAAGATTGTACCGCATGCTAATTTTATATTGGACTAGCAAGTAGAATTACAAATCAATGATCAACATGTTAAACATGAATGATGAATCTGTTTTAACCGTGCAAGTATGTGAACTAGGTAGGTACAGTCAACAGCAAAAGTAGATGATGAAAATCAGAAATTCAATACTAATTAATGAATGGAGTTCGCGTCAGAACTGTGTGGCGTCGAAGTAGTAAATGTTTGGTATAATTTACAATCACATAATGACACTTCGACGCCACACAGTTCTGACGCGAACTCCGTTCATTAGTATTGAATTTCTGATTTTCATCATCTACTTTTGCTGTTGACTGTACATCGACAACTATAAGTAGAATGGCTATATATTGTTAACACGGACGCAGTATGTGAGCGCTGAGTGTTCATGAACGAGTTTCAAATCTAAACTGTCTCCTACAGCTGACAAAGCTGTACTATGATGTGTTGTTATCCGTTTTGATAATCAAGAATAAATTTCATTTGTACGTGTTTTGTAAAAAGTAGACAAATAAGGTATCTCAGCAATTCTAGTTCTTGCATTGTCTGTCAATTACATTGTTGTAGCGTCTACCGAGGATATTATTAGATTTTGTTCAGTATTGTAAATAAAAATCTTGTGTACTTAATTATTGTAAATAAGTCGTGAAAACACATGGGACTTGCGGTTTGCGATAGTGTCGACCCGCCGCAGGCCCGCGCAGACCGCTCGGCCGTGTGTACAGTGTAGGATATATTAACTTATTAAGTGACATGTAGTGCGTCATCTTGTCATTTTATTGTAATTAAGTAGTTGCTACAAGTACTAGGTACTTAAGTTTATTCTGTACAAATTTTTAAATATATTATGTTGGTTAATTGCTCTTTTAATATTTTAAAGTTCTTTTTAAACCATAGGAAGTATGCGATGAGTTTTACTTTTCAAAAGCTGTAACTAACATGTTGGAAACTCTATTCAATAACGAGTGCAGATGGTAGGTAAGTATCTAATAAAATAACTGAATGCTATTTTCACTGTGTCTTAAACACGAAATCATGAACCAGAAATAAACTTACAGGCGTTTTGAAAATTAATAGGAAGTTCAAAAGAGTCATATTTCATTAAACATTTATTCATTTTGGACTAATATGAAATTAACCTAACTTACGCTAAACTTATCAGAGACAATTTATCATATAATCAGGATTCAATTTCACTTATTTTTATTATCTAGAAATATCTTAAATTATCTTATAATAAATACATCTGTAGGCGCAATCTTAGTAAATAATTGTCGTCTATATTATATTCAGATTGAGTATAACATCAAACATTTAAAATGGAAACAAACAAAATAAACCAGACTTATAACATAATAAGGAAATTATATATAATTATAAACTCCACTTATTCTATAAATTAAACAACTTCAAGTAACTTTAGCAAATACTTTTTAAACTCAGTTTGAATTGAATTTCAAAAAATACTTTATTGTTTTCGTGACAATTAGTAGACACTCCTGATCGGAAACATTATCATTTATATAACTACTTATTGGAATATCAGAATCCTTTAGAATGTGGGAGTTGGTCCAGCCAAGCCACAATACCGTATAACCTTGTAGAATCTCGAGTGACCGGCAGGACCCACTATACTTGGAGGTATGTGAGGTGTAGCACAAGAAGCAGTCGCGGAGCGCCACTTCTGATGCGTAGAACACACATTGCTAAGACCAAGAAAAAAGCTCAGTAACCGTGGCCACGAGCTACACGCTCAAGCGACACACGTCTTAGGCGGCAGGATCCTACCCTCGCTACACTTGCCCTATGTGAAGTGGGTGTCCCCAGCCCTAGTCCTGTCTATAACTTGTCCATGGCGTTGAGGAGCAGGTTCATCTCCTGATGCACTTCGCGCAGCAGGTCCTTCATCTGGCGCGGCGAGTCCAGGATGTCGACGCTCTGCGTGTAAGGGTTGTACCGGACTCCAAAGTCACGGGGGATCTTTTGCGCGAATTTTCTGTAATTTATCAATAAGGAATATTTATACAATCGCACGAAAAAAGGTCATAACAGCTAAGCTATAAACTTCCATGATGTTCATTTACAATCAGGTTGGTTGACGTTAACATGCCCGGTGTTGGTCAGTAGGAGCTACTGCTTATCCACTAGTAAAATAGTGTTACAAGCAAGACTGTCTAGTGCAATGGCTAATTCCATGCTAATCGATGATCCCAAACTGATAAACAATTTTAATGGTTCTGATAAAAAAGTCTAAGTATCCAAAAGTACTCACATCATCCTATCCTTGGCATCCTCAAAGCTGGTGGCAACAAAGTAGACGGGCTGGTACTCCGTGATAGGGTACTTGGTGTCGCCGGTGGTCTCGGGGTCGAACTCCCGCAGCTCGGGCTCGTCTGAGAGACAGTACTGCAGTTCCCCGAATGAGGAAAGGAGCCCAGCACCGAACGCCTTCAGCTTTCCTTCTTGCCGGCACAGACCGAACTCCACAGTAAACCAGAAGCACTGGAACAGAGATGACGGTATTTAGAACTTGCTCAGAAGTGCTTTTGCCATTGTGATAAAAATACAATTTCCAATTAATAGTTTCGTAATTTATGTGCTATTTTAATTGCCAGCGGAGAATACGTCACCTACGCAAAAAGGGGCGAACCTCAAATGAGAAAATTTTACAGGAAAGCCAATAAACTATTCTTTTTCCCGATTTTAGGGCTTTTTGCATTACTCGCGAGATATCGCCGCTAAAAGGTAAACTTCGAGTTTCACCTTTCGTAAAATTTCGCTAGAAGGGATTTTGAGATATGCCGTCAATCTTTTTTCTTTTCTATTAGTCTAAGAGCAGAGCTTCGTCCTTTTGTGACGATATAGAGCTCAACAAATGGAACATGTTTGTATACTAAACTAGTTTTTGACCGTTTGTATGAGGTTCGCCCCTTTGCGGCGTTGGCGACGAACAGTGTCAGAAAAAAGCTCCACATGACGTGCATCAATTTCGTGAAATGTTAATTTAATCGTACTCACAGTAGCAAGTTTCTCAATATAATCATCAGGCGCTCCGAGCGAGGCGAGTCCGATCTCCTGCGAGAACTGCGCGAAGGCGGGGTCGGCGAACAGTGGAGCGTGGCCCAGCAGCTCGTGGCACACGTCGGGCTCCGGCGTGTACAGCGGCCGCGAGTGGTGCCGGATGTACTGCGTGCTGTGGAACACGCGGAACGCCAGACCGGCTAGGAAGTCGCGCGACGAGAGCAGACCGGCTACTGGCCGGAGGGTGAAGCCCGTGCAGTCTGGAATCGAAGAGTTGTTCTTTAGTAGTAGAACTTTATGCTTTTAACGATTTCTTAGAAATTGTTAATTCGGTTTGTATTTCTTAGATCAAGAGCGAAATAGTCGTAAGCAGTATAAGATGAGCCAGCTCACCTTTAAGGAAGTTAGACACATCTTCCAACTGCGGAATATTATCTTCCCTGTAGGCACAATTCTCAATGAGCAGCGGGAAGACGTGGTTGTGTTCCTTGCAGGCGTGTGTGGGGTACAGGTCGGTCAGCTTCCTGAACACGGCTCCCCAGGTGGCGATCTCTTCCTTGGTGTAGTTCACATGAGGCAGAGGCTGGCCGTGCTTGTAGTTGTAGGCGATGTCTGCGAAGTACTTGCGCCGCGCTCGGTACTCGGGGTCGGTGAACCCGGGGTGGTCCGAGTCTAGCTCTGCTCCGTATGACAGGATCTGGTTCGCGAACCTATCCAAGTCGCGGATACGACGAGGAAACCAGGGCACCGCATCTGGTGAAGAGTAACAATAGCTTCTTTCATGTTCTAATATACATAGCCAATTAAATTTGTTCACAGACAAACTTAAAAAATATATCATGACACGCACTCATTTACAACTTACATCTGTTATCCTTATAATTTCTTGAAATGATATTCAAGTAGCCGACATTATTCTTCAACTCATCGAGGGCGCCACCGAAGTCGCCAGCTCCGTGTTCACATTCCACCATGAACTCATAGCCCGGTCTTCTGGCGGAGGAGCGGGACTCGATGTGCATGAGGTTGACTCCGTACGAGGAGAAGACGCTCAAGAACTTGGCGAGGGCACCAGCCCCGTCGGGAGTGGCCGGCGAGAACAACAGCCAAGTGGACTTGCTGGAGTCGCGACCCTCGCGGATGTAGTTGCCACCCTCCATCAGTTTTGGCTGGAAAATAACAAGATAATGTTGCAGTATTGGAATATATCAAGCAGCTACATATACAAAATTATTGTAGATTGAATTCAAAAGGCTCATTGAAATACTGTAAAATTCGTATGGTGTTGTGTTTCTAGTAAGGCAAAAACTAATCAGAATATTATTCGAAATTCGTAGCCTGACGTACCTACTACCTACATCGTAATGGGTGGAAACTGTAGTCTCCACGCCAAGGCTTCTTATTATATCAATGGTATGTCATGTTCTAAATCCAGTTCAATAAACAGGTAGATCCCAATAAGAAGCCCAGTGTTTATCTATCTGAGAAATTCCGTAGCTAGAGATAACTGTTGGGGGACAAATACTAGAGCATTCGAAATTGATCTATCACGCTTGCGTCACAGAGAGGTCCACAATGCTCGATAACCGGCGGCCCATTTAGCCACATCCAGGTTGCGTGGAATTAGCGCGATAACCCCGGGGCGGCGCGCGCGTCACGTCCGCGCCGTACGCGGCACCACTTGCTCCGGGGACACGACACTATCAGAGGCTGCGGGTGCAACGCGATCATCATATCGATAATCCGCGATGTGTGCAGACACCTACTGTTTACGATTACCACGTCAGAGGCAAAGGTTAATAGTTTGTTTTGAACTACAGTTTAGCCCCACTTGCACGTTCATGGTTATCATAAATAAGTCGGATATACAGCTATCTCAGGGTTAATCAAATAATTCATCTCTATGTCATTCCATGTTAGTACATTAACTCGAACTACGTTTTTCTACCACCTTATTTATGTTCTTATTTTATAATTGCTTGGTTTTAATTATCCAGTAAAGTAAATAATAAAACTCGCCATAAAATTGTTAAATGAAAACGAAATTATCTTTGTTTTAATTATAATTTAATTGCGAATATAAAAAATTAATAACAAGGTGTGTTATCAAGTCTCAGATTATTATTATTGACATACGTTGAAATAATAAGCATAAAAAATAAAAGCTAAGAGATAACCCGACGTCTAATTGATGACTTGTGATGACAGTTTGTGCCAAAATGTAGAAAATTGATAAAAATAATCGCGAACCATGAGATCACTTCGTAATTAAAATGCTTATGTAATATTTAGCGACAATACATAATAGGTTAATCAATTAAGCGTAGCAACTCATGTTTTACGAAATCATTGCAAAAACGCTGATTACACTCAGGAGATAATTCATTACGGATCACGTCAAATTCGATGAACAGGGTTATTAGTGCAGTAAACTTCGTAGTTCCAGGACATGATAACTAAGCTATAGTTATTATCTCTTTAGCTATTGTACAGAGGCCAGCACATCAAGCTACCCCAATCTGTCAGATTTTTCCGATTGAATATGAACCTTATTCGTTTGTGCTAAAGTTGAAAATCTATCAAAGAAATTTGACAGATTGGGGTAGGTTGACCTGCTGGCTTCTGTACTCAGTTCTGCAGCACTCCTCCGCTATTCGTGACAGAACACTCGGAAACGGCTGCGCAGTCCAGCAGTAGGCCTAACTCTGCTGCTTGCAGGAAAATTGTAAGTATCTACTTCAAAATTAATATAAGGAAGAAATATCATTAGTTTTATTGAGCTGTAGGACATACATACAAGTAATTTGTATAAATAAATGATGCATAGGTACAAGTATGTTTCACAAAGCCAACTAAGATTGCTTTTGTTTGGTTGAAACGTTTTTTACTACTCGTATGGTAAGAGAAAAGAGATTGCAGTCTGCTGTGTCTGTCTGATTGAAGCTCACTAGCATAGGAAAATAGAACTATGCTGGGAAAGTACAAGGTGGTCAACTGCCGTCAACTCGAATGTATACAACTTTTGTTTGCCACCGTTATGACTTGGTGCCAAATCTTACGGTTGTTTGATAATCACTGTTTAGTTAAAATGTGGCAAACTGTGAAAACGTGTTGCGTCGACCCCAAGTGACATAGCACGAGAGCAGGGAGATGACGAGGTAAGACGTGGCAAACTCAATAAGTACCATTTATTAGACCATGAATACCGCATTAACTTCAGTAATTTTGTCCCTAAGTTAGGGTAATTCCAGGATAGGTGCCCCACTTTTTGATAGGGAGCCATAACTTATTAATTAAAAATCTATTGGAAATACGTCTTTTGCATATGGTAACTTTGATCTTTAATCTAGGATGGTACCCCTTTTGTTTTTACATAAGTTTCATAGATTTTGAGGAAATTGTGTCTTTTTTACCCTCTCAAAAGTAGGATAGATGCCTAAAGTGAGGGATAGAAGACTCGTAGTAAAAATGCTTCAAGGGATAGATGCCTAACGTGAGGGATAGAAGACTCACTGTATAAATGCTCCAATATTAGATGCTAATTGAAATAAAACATACTATAGTTGCAATAATCAGTTTGTATTCAGTATTTAACATTAATTTGTGACATCTTTTTTAATGATTTATGTCTATTGAGCACACACAATCTGCTACTGTTGCCATCAAAGACAATGCAGGGTATTTTTTATCTTCTGTATATTGTCCGCCTAAACACAAGATAAGTGAGTATATGTTCACCCAGTACTTCTCAACTTTGGGCGGACGCTTCATAGCAGGGGAGACTGGAATTAAAAGTACCCTCACTGGGCATCAAGACTAGTAACAACCCGCGGAAGGGAACTTAAAAAGTCAATTGACAGCACAAAATCTCATCAAAGAAAAGAAAGAAAAAGTATTTCTTGCGACTTGTACAGGAGGATCACAAACTAAACTAAACACAGTCTAAATTAAAATACAAAAAAAAAAAAAAAAACAGAAAGTTCTACACGAGGCCAAAAGGCTCCTATCTCAGCATGATGCTCCGATATTTAAAAATAAATTTCGCAGCGCTGGTATTCTGATAGGGCCCGCACGCGGACATTTCTTGGAAAGCCTTTTCCAAGCTTTCTTCAGTCCAACTAATGTGACTGGGGACCATCCCCGGTTTTCTTTTATACGAGTATTTTCGAGGCATTTCTTCCACCTGCAATATGAAAACATTTATAGAGACACTTAGGGATAGATGCCCCTGAGGGCATCTATCCCGAACAGCAAGTGGGGCAACTATACTTTTAGCACAGGATAGATGCCTTTTTTAATTTAAAAAAAGTTAAAAAGAAAACTATTATTTATAGCATTATTTCGTGTACTTTAAACTGTAATATTATCAAATAAATTTAAAAAATATAGAATTTATAACAGAGTGAAAAGATATTCGATAGTAAGTACTTACGATTATATTTTCAACGCTTGTAATGGTCTCGCCGCGGAAGATTTTTACACTCACGGGCAAAACGCATGCCCTCTCGCGTGCGGTTGGCGTGGCACTGGGGTCTGCGGGGGGAGCGCTTCCTATTACGTAGTACGATTTTAGCCCACGACATTTCTAATATACAGTATTCAAAGCCGCGGCACCTATCCCATTGGGGCACCTATCCTGGAATTACCCTACTAAACAGATTGAAAATCGACCCCTTCATTCTCTTCGTCTGACTAGGTGGAGTTATTACACCATTTGCATTCTTACTTAAAAAGGCCACAGGACAGATGCTGCAGTTATTGCGACTGGCAATCACAACAGTGTTAGAAATTTTTATTTCATCAAATTAATCAGCTAGACCAAGCAAGTACTTGGTCCCAACAAGACAGCGCAAGAAAACATGCAACACGAAACATAATCGAAGATTTGAGAAGAATGTTTCCAAAACAATAAAAGAAATGTTGACATAAATTTGACCCCCCAAATTCGCCAGATTATACAGGTCCTGACTGTGGGGTTATCTAAAGTGACGTGTCGTGGTCAATTTTGAATATTAAAAGAAGTATAATTGTGACCTTGACAGTGGAATACCTGATAAAGTATGCGAAAATTTGGTGAAAAACCGGATAAAAAGCGAGCGCATTTGAAAACGGCAAGAAGTTGGATTTAGCGGATATAATTTTTCTTAGAAAATTGCCAAGTCTGTAATGAATAATTATTTTATTATTAACATTTAAATAAATCCTCCTATTTATATTTATTCATAAAGACCCAACAATTACAATTTACAAGCTAACACTAAAATATACGAGTATATAAATTATATACAAGTATATAATAAAAAAAAGATAAAGAAATGGTCAGAAGCTCATTAGGAATCAAAACAATTAAAATTGAGTTATAGAATAATTATTCGAACATATTTGGTAATTTTCGTTTGAATTAAAAATAACCTTAATTTAAAGTGTTTTATTATTATTATACTTCCGAATTAGCCACCCTCTATGACAGGGTCACATAGGTAGGTAGGTAGGCTCCTAACGACAGAGCCGTTTGATTAATATACGGACGAAATTCAATCCTAACGATTTGGAACTCCAAGCAGAACAGATATTAGAAGGAACCGAAGGCACTGACGATGTAGATTTAGTTACGTACAGCAAGAGAGCTAGCAGCTATTGTCGCTATAATATTATATGATGCCAGTAAAGTTATCAGACCAATAGCACCGCGATACGTTTCAGCCATAGACAAACAACTTATCGAGTTGTTGTTGTTACCGCCGTAGATGTCATAGATGTGATGTCGCGCAAATACATCAATCTTATATTGTTGATAGTCAATAATGATGTAACTGCGGTGCTACTCGATAGATAGTATTAGAAATTACTGAGCAATTTAAAGCGGGTAATTGTTAGCCTACATTAGTTAATTATGTGGTGGTCAAACTACTTCAATTTGTTTGAAACCAGTCGACGGAACGTGTTTCTGAACTTGCCTCAGCTTCATTAGATTACATATCAGCTAGGGTAAGATGGGCGTAACTTAGGTGTTTCCAGCAGGGGAGTTGATTTGCAATAAAATCGTTTGTTTTTCTTTTCAGCGTTATTTTCCATGCACGGCATAAGGGTGCCTCGAAAGATGATACTTTAATTGAAAAATATAGTAAAACTTATTTCCCATTTTCCAAGGGCGTCCACATGATGGAGTAGCAGACATGTTGACAGCGCCACTACTACTTAGGTACTTACATTTATATTGTAGAATACTAGCAGCGCCCCGCGGTTTCACCCGCGTTAGTTTCGATCCCGTGGGAATATCGGGATAAAAAGTATACTTAATCCTGCTTTAGAGTTGAGCTGTCATAGTAACTATTGTCTGTAAGGAAGTACTCTACACAACTAACAAGGTGGCGTTAGTGTGCCATAAAAAAGGCACGATTTTTGGGCGTAGATAGGCCTTTGATGCAAATCCGTTCAACGGTTTACGCGTGATTTAGTAAAAAACATCCAAACATCTTCACAAGCTAAACCAATCAAAGCCAAATGATTTCGACGCTTTAGGGAGTTTGTCGTTAAATCGAGTGACGTTATATGGAGTTTATACTGTATATTATACAGGGCTGCAGGTTAAGTCGACCTAGATCCTTTAAGAAGTTGTAGTTTCCATCATTCCTGACTGATTTTGCTATGAAACACCGCACCCCAAACTTCACCGTTTTCAAGATATGGAACTTTGAAGTTTTTTTTTCAAGTTTAGTGTAGAGAATAATTTAAAGCAACTTTTAGATACTACACAAAAATCGCAAATACAAATAAATTAGAGGCAAAATACAAAAAAAAAATAGGTTAATAGACAAAAATTTTTTTTTTTTTAAACTTCAAAGTCCAATATCTAGAAAATGGTTAAGTTTGGGGTATGGTGTTTCATAGTAAAATCAACCAACAACCTCTTAAGGGATCTAGGTCGACTTAAGCTGTAGCCTCGTATAAATATTTTATATCTTGTAATTCAAGTGTCTACGTTTACGTCAATGATTGCTCATCTAAACCATGCGATAAAACGTAATTCATTAATGAACTCTTGTATGATACGTTTATTGAAATTCAATATTTTTTTATTGAAATCCGTCGTAGCTGTTTGTGGATATTAGACAAATCTTACTAGCATAGGTTATGTGGCAACCAATGGTTACTGTTTCGGGTGTCATGGTACATCATTATAGTTTACTGTGATAATATTTTCTGTTTTATTAGAAACAATGAAAGTTTGAGTTTAGAGTTCATTTTATACAAGGTGGAGACAACAATACGACAATAAATTAAACTGCGTGTATCTAATGACGTACCCAATCTGCATACGAAAATTCAATCTAATATATCAAACAGTTTCGTCTGGTTTGAGAAATATTTAGTAACTGAACTGAAACACATAATTATAGTATTAATACTAAAACAAAAAAAATGACTAATTTTGCTTTTTTTATAGTTATTCAGTCAGTTTCCCTTATAATGGACTAACAGTAATCCCTTAACATGTTTTCATCCCAAAATCCTTGAATAATGAAGAAGTAAGAAGTAAGGAGAACAATTAAACACTTTCTAACACATTTACAATGGGTCTTCTCTTTTTTTTTAATATAAACTGTCCACAAACATAACAAAAACAATCAGAATTTTGTTTACACTTTCTAATCGACATTTTAAATCACTCGAAACAAGATAATTGTCGTTTGAAGCGAACGAATAAACAATAAACTGTCGTCACCACGTTAGGTAATTAAAAAGAAAACATTTGACTGCAGGAAGAAATTGTGACGTAACAAAATATTTCTGCTAACACTTTTAGGTTTAAAGAAGGTAGATTAACATATTAATATACATTTATTTGGGGGTATAAAAAAAATTAAAATTTTGTAAACTCGTGTTATTGGAAAAAAGGTGAGATAAAGTTGAAACCTTCTAAGCATTTGGATCCCACTTGAATATACTCTCTTTAGTGACTGATTGCGTAAGAGTGTAAGTAAACAGTTTGTTAACTCTCTCTGCAGAGGAACAGACTTATGTGTCTAAGGAATAGTTTTATCCGAGGAATAATTTAGAATTTTGGACAGTTCTTCCAAACAAAATCCGTCAGGCGTTAATTTTATTCCACGAATAAAAATATCTGTCGATTGAAAAATTAGCCCTAAATGAATTGGTAGGACCTAACTGTGCTGGTAGAAATCCGATCCATTGTGAGTCATTTGTATTTGTGTATAGGTAAGCAACATTATTTCTGTAGGTAATTCATTATAATTGCAGTAACATTTATATTACCTATTCGATCTACTTCTTAATTATTGCACTTCACAATTAAAAATAATTAAAATGAAGTCTTCGTGTATTTGAACTGTACAAGTTGCAATAACATAAATAGTTAAATACTGTTAATATTTAAACTAACACAAATTCGCCATTTAGGGACCTATGCTGAGACCTACTTAATGCTTGTATTTATTTGAACATTTCCAGCCGGACAAGCATTTACATAATATAAATTATTTCGCTGAGCCAAAGCTTCTGTTCCGTTAAAGTCGACTGATTGAAACACAAATAAGCAAACAACTAGAAGTTAATTAATTGATTAATTAAGTACAGTTCCATTTCGCAAGCTTGCATTCAATTGAGTAAACATTTGTGAATCGTATTATTTGCTTCTCGGAGACACATAATATAAAACAATAATTTTTGAATTAAATATTCAAACCTATTTAGATGCTATTGAAACCTATGAAAAATAATTAGTCTTTTCAAAATCATGATTGTGACATTTTCTCACTAACCTTGTCGGGGGGTGATGAGGAGAGCTTCGCCTCCTCGGTGTTGTCAGACCGTATGCTCATCATGTTACTTCGAGAGACCGGGGCAGCACTGGAGCCGGCGCTAACGCTGTGCGTGTAAACAAACACGATCGGCGCGCGCGCAGCTTTTATGAGGCGTGAGTGACGTCACGACATGCACTACCGACCCCGGGCCGGCGCAGTGGATGTGGTATTTTAATGATAGGTAACTAATAAAAATTAACGTAATGGTACTTGGTAACGTCATCGATATTTATCGAAATGCGTTCGCTACTGCTTGTTTTCACAAGACATGTTGTTGAGGCATAAGGCCAATGTGGAAGAAAAGAAAACTGTTGCTTTCAGTTTTCCGAATTTGACGACGCTTTGGGAAATAGATAAAATAACCGTCAGAGAAATATTAGGAGAGCAATACAAACTGTCTACTTGGATAATTAGAATTAGATCAAGTTCGATGGTCCAAAAGAAGAAAGAGAAAATAATTTTCTACACACACACACAACCTAAACCGCTGGGTTGGAAGGATGAAGTTTTGCACAAGAGTTCCAAAAATAGCAGAATAATGAGCAATAAGGAAGGGTGTTTGAAAATTCCTCCCCTGAACAGGGGATGAAAGTTTTCATAAAAGTTCGTCATTTTGGCCGCTGGGAACTCCCGTCGGAAACATGGCTTGTATACTTATGTTTGCTTCGCGGACAAGGAAATATTAATGTCTGATATGAAACTAAAGGCGCGAGGCGTGTTCATGAGTAGCATACCACATCCAACAGAGCGCAGTCTGCTCCAGGACCAGCTCAACGTTATTACATAAAAAGTTCGTCTATGCAATATAGTCGCGGTGTTGCGTCTCGTACTTTTTTTTTATTATTTACAGCCTTAACAGTTTATTGCTCTACCCCGTCATATGAAGGTCGGCCTTGTCTCACACAAGCTCGCAGCACATCGCCGTACTTTTCACTACGTCGCACAGTGGTCTGAAAATCGAGGTCCATACTCATAGAAATTTAAAGTCGGGAATTAAAAAAACAAAATTGTAATGTCTAGAATATACCTCCCTATAAGTGCTATTAACGTATGGTTATGGAAAAAAATGGAAAAAAGTTTTTTTTTTATGGGAGAAAACACTAAAACCATTTTTTTTTAATTGAATTGGAACTGAAGGGCTGGTACTCACACGAGTTATTGTACCATACCCGGCGACAATCAAGATGACATTCAATTCATGCACTTTTGGGTGCAGCAAATTTTAGAAATTTTGAATTTTCGAGATGTGATTTTTTAAATTTTTGACGTGGTTAAATGAAGTTGCCGATCAATTTACTTATTAAATACTATCGTTAGTTAATAGCCCGCTAATGACTTTTACGATGAAAACAATAAAAGATGATATTGATTAAATACTTTTTTTTTCTAAATTGCATTCTAAGATTCATTTGATATGAGCAACCTCTAAATTACACATAAAAACTACTGATAACAAATAGTATCTTCTCCCTCATCAGAGTCCTTTAAATCCAAGTTCATCATTGACGCACTAACATCGACAAATTCAACGTACTCTTTGTCTACACCTGAATCGTCACTAATGAGTAGTAGGTCTCACAATATCATCAGTGACAGCTGTCTTTATAGACTTTCTCCGTACATCAGTGCTATTCTGTAAAAATCTCACGGTGATAACTTAGGTGAAGTGAGCGTGAAGTGAGCTGTCATTCCACCTGATGTTAGGGATCGCCCCTATTGATAGCTCACCAGCCATAGAGCTCCACGTACATTTCTGCCGTAAGGCGTGCAAAGACTGCAAACGCGTCAATATTTATAAGGTCCCCACTGGATACAACACCCAAAAGTGTTAAAAATCTTTGGATCGAACGGGAATCCAATCCTGTGATAGCATCAGTTTTTGCAGGATCACAAAAAATATTCCTAGCTGTATTCCCAGTATTTGTAGTTCCCGAACTTGAAACAAAACAAAAATATTGTTCGACTTTGTGCAGAAAGGAAAATGGTTCATTGTAATTGAAAAAAATGTAGATTTAAAAGTTATAACTGTTATTTTATCTCACCTTGTTTGACGATGTCCATTAAGAGGCCCATTTCATCACGGAACTTCTGCTGTATGGTTTGTTTTCTACTCTTTAATGACTCTTTACTGCTTGCATCTCTGGCTTGCCATGTTTTAAAGTCCAGTCTAAATGAAATATGGAGTAGGCACTCCATACTCCTGATCTAAGCATGAAGAGTAGACAAACCATACTGATATACTTCTGTTGAAACCGGTTTTCTGGAAAGAAAGTGGTTAAATTAATCAAAAGAATATAATATTGCAGTACAGTGACATTAATTTATTAAATTATTGAAAACTCACTCTGAGATCTTCTCCAATTTATTCATTTCCGAAGGAGTAGCTTTACATATATCACAAGTCTGCGATGAGGTATTTGATAGGTGTGAAGTGATTTTGCCATTTATCATGGTCATAAGCATCGAGTGCTTAACAGCATGGCTTCCCGTGGTAGAAGGCTGTAGTGCTGCAATCTCAGCCTTAATCAGAGCCTCTTCTTCCACGATGTTCAACTTGTTTTCGTTTGAAAACTTAAAATAGATTGGTCTGCAGAACATTGTGGAACATGGCTTTGGATTCTCCTATACCTTTTCTACGCCACAAACTAAGCGCAGAGGCACAAAAGAACACATAAAAATACTAGAATTATATTCGTCTGCCATAGTTTGCTTATACAAACTTTGCCTTGAAGCACCATCAAAGCCCCACTTGCATATATGTAAGTGTCAACTCTTTGCCATCCAGGGAAAATTCCACACGTAAGAATTTTCCAAGCCTAGCCACAGTTTTGTCCAAAATTGCTTGGAGCTTTACTTTTATCTCACTCTCCGTGATGTCTATGGTATTTTTTGTGGCGTAGCAGTCCTTCTTCGCCTCAAGGATGGCAGTATAAGAAGGACACAGTGCTATTCCTTCTTCTTTTGCACAAGATCTTAATGTAATATACTGCCACTTCGAAAGCTTCAATGAGGTCAAAATACTTAAAGCTTTATCAGCGGAATATATAAATACAGTTTTCTTTGGCTTTAGCAATTCCTTTGTCTTTGTAGCCTCTTCGGGATGCTCCGAGTTCAGTTTAATTATATCTGCTACATTCTTGTTTTGTGCTTTTAAACCAGTTGCATGAACAAGGCTTTCAGTGCTATGCGTTAGGAGCTCTTCCACTCTCCTTCTCTTCTGTAGCAGGCTTAGCACCTCGAATGGTTCCAACACTGCACGTCTGCGGTCTGTATGATGTTGGTGTACCCTCATTCACACCAAAGTCTGAACTGGAACATGGTTGCTGCTTTGACTCTAAAGAAGCGGTCATCTTTTCCCTCACGACCTCAGGCCATTTTCTGTTCTGTTGCAGCCATGTCTCATACTTTTTTATGAATGTACGTCTCGTGCGATTACACGAGATCCATTTGTTCCTCAACGAACACACATAAGTCTGACATAATTGTTTCAATTCCTTCTTTTCATTTTCTGACAAATCAACAGTATTTTCAAAAACTTAAAATAATACACTAGGCTGTGAAAAACAGAAACATGAAAATATCCAAATAGGTACCAAAACCTTCCATCATAAAACAATAACAAATAACAAACACATGTGGGCGCGCACAAATGCTGAAAGCTACTAATAAAATGAAGCTCAATCGTCCTATTTTTATACAACTACCCTCATTAACGTTCGCTATTTTCTAATTAGGTACCCAAAATTAATTTGATTGTGACTAGGGCCCCATTTGACCCCACTAGAGTTTAACTGGTTAATGCTCATGTTATTAGTATCTAATTAGAACTCAACGGTGATTAACAAATGAGTTACTTAGTTCTTGGAATTCACTTTTGTAAAAAAAAAGTATTTAATAAAAATCAAAATCAAAAGTCATTTATTCAAACTAGGCTGAGAATCAGCACTTTTCGAACGTCAAAATTACAAAAGACAGTCCCTTAAAACGCCCGCCCTTCACCACTTCCTAGTGCTTTCGCTGGGGAGAAGAAGTGGCGCAACAAACTGTCCAGCAGCACAGCTGTCTGTTCGGTTAGAAAATAGGTACTTGATTGTATAAAATACTAGGTATGCAAAGTTATTGACGTTACAGGACACAGAACATTTAATTAAATTATTTGCCATATGTCAGCTTGCCACGCCAATACTTATACCAATAAATTCAATAAAAACTTTTTCTCCCATACAAAAAAAAGCACAAAACTTTTTTTCTCACGCGTGGAGCTACTACTACAAAAAAAAAATTCTTTTTTGTTTGAAAGCGTATGGTCTCGAGGTGGTCCCATTGTCACCAAGTTGGAATCTGATGAGAGCATCCCATGGAAATTGAGGGAAACCCTCAAATTTTATAGGCACATTTATAGCGATTTGGATATTTTTTATAGTTACTCGTTTGCTCTCGGAAAGCACCATTTGGTAAAGTGGAACTGATGATGAAGACCATAGATGGTCATTGGAACTACTCAATTAGGAACTTTAATGTTGTTGCTAAGCAATTTAGCTCGTCAAATGCGTATGGTGGTGTGGAGCTGATACCTAATGACTTTTCAATCAGCTCCAGTTCTCCTGGTTCTTACCAGAACTCCTCAACAATTAACGTCCCTGCATCGGGAAAAGCGATATTTTGTAAAAGGTGATGAGCAGTTGACATTAGGCTATTGTAACTTAGATAAATTACACACTGACCCCCTAAAAAGTGATAATAACTTTAATTTCGGAAGTCGTTGTCAAAAAACGAAAATGCGGAACTAGCGACACCGACTTCCGAAATTAAAGTTATTTTTCACTTTGTAGTGTTTTTTTTGGAGGTCGGTTGTCTTTTTTTGTAAAAAGTTTTTATTTTTAATTCCTTTATTTAAGTTTCTATGAGTATGGAGCTCGAATTTCAGACCACTGTGCGTCGCCATTACCCACGATATTATTTATTGGATCAACTACCCGGTTAGGTTAATGTCAAACATGTTTATTTGTTTTTCCCGGCAGTTAATAATATGTTGCCGTACCAGTTATGCGAGCAAAAACATTATTGTTTGAGGAAAAAACGGCGACACGACAACAATCTTGAGGTAGGTAGGTGTTTTAAATTAAGTGTAGGGATGTACTGGCCATGTTCTTTAACTGTGCCTATGGAAAGACGCATAATCATGTTGAGAAAGTTGCAGTACCTCATGGAGAAGGAGTGCACTGAATGATTGATCTTGTTGAATCGACGGTCAGCGTTAATGTTAACATGGGATGTTCATTGAGAAAGTGCAATGGTATCGAAATAATTTGCGCCTCCTGAGGTCAGAGGCGCTCGTTCCAGATAAGCTATCTTTATAAGTATCTCTTAAACATACATAAGCATAAGTGAATTAAATGTTTTATTTATTTTATTTTCAACTAGTTGTGGCCGGCGGTTTCACCCGCTCCTCATGACATATCTCCTAATTCCTCCTATTCATTGAAATCAAATGATCTCAAGGGCAATTTTGTTCAAAATTAAATACTTGTGATGAATAACGTATTTATTTGTATATTATAAAACACCTCTGAAAATAATGCATTATTTTAGAACAAATTTGATTAGACATATGCTGTCGCGGACTTTTTTTAGAACTTTTCAAGGTAAACAATTCCATGATACATGATTTTTGCGTAACTTTAACCGTTTACGCAGCGTACGCAACGAAAGTCTCAAAAGGAATGATTTTCCCATTTTTGCAACATTTTTCATTGACGCTCCGCTCCTATTGGCTGTAGCGTAATGTTATTGCCTTGCTCGATAAATGGAATATCCAACACAAAAATAATTTTTCAGTTCGAACCAGCAGTTCCTGAGATTAGCGCGTTCAATCAAACAAACTCTTAAGCTTTATAATATTATTATTATATATTATATATAAGTTTATATAACAAATACCGCCTGATTATTAAGTTGAGTTAACTGGACCTTCGACGAAAAAAAAAGAATACTCGCTACTTTATTTCTGTATCTATTTATAACGTAAATTCCCTACGTAAGATAAGGATGATAACGTATTATGTTTTCGAGAGGTTATGACCCATATCTAGAAGTTTAACTTGACTAAATCCAAGTGATAAGGGGCTAGCAAGTAGTAAGATAACAGTGTGGCTGATACAACGATGATTTATGACTGAAACGTTCCCCTCTTCTGGCTGAAAGTTAACCCTCCCGTTTCTGAAAACCTCGAGTTTAGTCTATAGGGAATTGTATCTCATAAAACGTTTAAACTTAAGGAACACTTGCATGATTGTTACGGTCGCTAATAATCATATTTCGATCAACATACAACCTTTTAAACTGACATGCAATTTTTTTACTTCAAGGCTACCCTCTTAAATTAGAATAGTACTTTTTTGTATTGAGCAGCCTTTCAAAAACTTGTGTAAGCAAATTATTTTCGAGGCACTGCAAAAATGCTTTTTTAGTCGAATTATGGCGTTTCATGGACACTTATTTTTAAGGTACCGTACGCAAAGGGCGCCAACGGGACCTTCTTACTAAGGCTCCATTGTCCGTTCTTCCGTCTGTCACAGGGCTGTCTTATGAACCGTAATATAGATAGTGCAATCCACGAAGACGCGCCCCCCTCTTTTTATTGGTAATTAGAGTGTACCGAAAGAACTAAAACACTAATGGAATTAACTAGCGATAAACACTAACGATTCGGAAGAAGAGTGGGGCGCGTCTTCGTGGATTGCACTATCTATAAGTAGAAAGTTGAAATTTTCACACAGTGTGTATTGCTACAGCCGTTATAACCACTAATAAAATGAAAGGGGTCTACATAAATACAACACGTATAAATCGGCGTTTTTTTCTCGATCTTAATAATGGTAATATATAAAAACGTATGTGTATTATATATTGTACGGTGGTATGAACCCTTCGTGTGTGCGTTCGACTCGCACCTGTTTGATCAGTTCTCCGTGCTGCTGCAATAAATTGATCAACACTGCAATTACAATTACCTACCAGCACTCAATGTGCTTAGCAGACACAAACTTGACAAACGTCTCTGCCAAGCGTTATTTAAATAATTAAACTCAGTCAGAAACAGTTCTTACCTCATAAAGTAGTTCAGTCTGAACACAGGAGCTGACCTCTCTCTGCACAGGTTTGATTGTTATTAACTAAAGTCAATTCTACAAACGAGTTTTATATAAAATGCCTTCGTTTTTGCGCACGCAGAGGCATGCAGACTATTGCGAAAGGAAGTGCACTGAATTTCCGTTTCCGCAAGGCTACAGAAATGCTTCGACATTGTTAAAAAAATTAAATAAAATATCGCTTCTTATTGCCTTAAAAGTGTTTATAGTGTTCAAGATGTTTTTGTGGAACAACAAGGTACCTAGTTATCCCTGCTAAACCTGTTTCTCACAACCACTAAGTTACTTTAAATTAACGACGAATAATAATAAAGTAATGTATTGAATCAATAAACCTGTAGATCGTCCAAGGAGTTTGGCTGACTCAAACATTTGCAACGGTTTTGGTGCAGTTATCTATATTTACATGTATTTATGGCGAGATTGACATATGATTGTCATTATTTTGAAAGCCTGACGCTGAGTTGTTATTGAATAATTATTGTACTTAAATAATTATTAGATAATATCGCTGTATCGATTGAATCCTCACAATGGTGATTTTGAAGCAGGTACAGATACGGCTTAAGTCGATTAAGAACATTCAGAAGATCACCAAAACCATGAAGATGGTGTCAGCCAGCAAGTAGGTCCCCTTGGAATAAACGAGAAAACTTTGTATCGAATTGTGATTATGTAGTATCTAATGCCAAGTTGTGCAGCAACGCTTTCTATTACAATCACTAATGCAACTACCAAGCGAAGCGAACTTCGAAGACGCTAGCAACAACAAACAGAAATCAACATCAGTGACAATGGCAGCAGTTGATACTAAATATGATAGCTCGGCGTTGTTGTGTGGTTCGCTCTTGTTGTTGTAAAGGGAAAGTTAGACCCTCTTAGCAGAGATATAGCCCACTAATAAACTTATATTTAAATTTAGAGAACTCAATAACCCAGGTTCACGAGAGCAGAGCGCGACTTGCAAGCGGCTCGGCCGTTCGGGTACGGTCCACGCAAGTTCTACGAGATGTCCCAGCTCGTAAAAGGAGCGGTGGATGTTAAAAAGGACGATGGAAAGGGGCAGATGGCCCCCGCAGCAGACGCCGCACCACCGCCTGAGCTGAAGCCCGAAAAAAAAGAGATGGAGAAGAAACTCAAGAGGATCTACATCGCCATGACTTCTGATAGAGGTACAAACAGTTGTCACACAGGAAAAGTGATCATAAATACAATAACCAGCAGGTATTGTTGCTATTTTCAAGATAAATTGTCGGATATGATGGAAAGATTAGGACTCGATTCCAAAAAGTCATCGCCACGTAGTTAGGAGACTCTTGGGTATAGTTTAAGTTCGGCATTGCAAACAGATTAATTTTTCTTTTTCGGTAGATGCGAAGCTCTTGCGTCAGTGGTGAGTGATGACGCTATCTGTTGTTGTGCTCAAAGGTCGCGTCGCATTACGTTGCTGTGTTGCTTCCGAAAAAGCTGCATCTGGACCGACCTACATTATTAACCTAAAAAGTCGGTCAAGAGTCTTGATTAAGATAACCTTTTTTAATTTTAGATCAATGCTCCGCTGCTTTTTATTTGCTTTGTTTCAAACATGCAACTTGAATCGCACCTCGAAATAGCTGTTCATTGTACTTATAACATACTTTATCGCAAAACTAGTGCCTCTAACCGAATTTCAATGTGATGTGCAAACAAACGGCTATTGACCATCTCCTCCCAGATTGTTCAATGATAACACAATTTAACAGCGTAATTTTCTTATAAATTACAATACCACCCAAATAGGAGCAAAAGAATAAACAACTGGAGTGATAAGGCGAGACGTGAGGCAGCGGTGGCGTGCGCCCGCGCAGCTCCGCACGGATCGGCTCTTACGGGGTTATCGCCAGATCACGGCGCATCGACCGACGACCGTGCCTAAATACCTTCGCAACATTATTTGCGTACTTACTGTAGTGCTTCAAGGATCTCTTGAGGCGCTGTTGGTAAACAGTTGCTTTGTGAGTTGTATTGGAAAAACAAGATGGCGGCGTTAGTTTCGATTTTGGACACGCGCCTAAAGATGTTTGTACGGCTATAGTTCTATTCCTACGCTATTGTCAAACATTTTATTTTTAGGAAATCATGAATTGTTTTCCGGAAAGAAATGAAGCAACAGTTGCTTTATTCCTTTTACGGTGACTCCCCACCCTCCACACACATGGCGCCAGAGCTTTGTCCAGCCTGACTCCCTGAGAGACTAACGGACAATAATTTGCGAATCCTTCAAGAACCTTTAGGATTTAATTTCCTTGAAATCCAGTTACCAATGGATAAAATTTTCCGCTCTCAGTGTTGTTATTACTTATACATATATCCATTAGGTATGTCGACCACGCTGGTTGGCCGGAAACCAGAGCGTATTTTAAAAGCTAGTCATTGAAATGGCGCGTTGATTACTTGTTTATAATAAGTGATTGGGCCAAGTCATCGAGTGGTCTGTTGCAATAAAGTTCAAGTTTACATCAATGGTCTGTCATCATGCCGTCGAAATGAGGAGTGTTAGAACGCAATAGCCGGCCAGTTGTCACACGCGACCAAAACAAATAAGTAGGTAGGTATATCGTACATTTTGTATTGATGTTTTGCGCAGTTCCTATATCAATTTCATTTGGGTTGCAATTTAACGAGTTATCGCAGGCGCAGGCGCCGTAGCTGTAGTCTGTACACTGCACTGTCTCGCGTGTTCGTCTAACAAGTACGAAGCACACAAGAATGCGTTGAATGTATGAACATTCAAATAATGGCCAGTCATTAAGAGGGAGTGACTGAGCACTAACTGCTTATCTGTAACTCCTGCTTGCGTCATCTGTGGCCTCTGCGAGTGATAGCCGCTGAGCGCCGCGAGCACGTGCAGCCGCCCGCTTGGCGGTGCATGCTCGTCACTCATGCGCACTACACGTGCTGAAAACTTCTCCTGCGATGCACTTTATACTTATATTCATTCCTGGTAAGGTGAATGGGCCAGAGATATTTAAACGAAATTACATTAACGTGCAAAAGCGTCTGTACAAACCTACTTATCTATATCTTATCTATACTTATAATAAATCTGTAGAGAGGTCAATTCTGTACATGAAATATATTTCCAAAATAACTATCAGCGGGTGATTAGTGATCGATACTGACGCCAGAAATGCAATCAGTAAAATTTTTGTCTGTCTGTCTGTCTGTCTGTCTGTCTGTATGTTCGTTATAGAAACAAAAACCACTCGACGGATTTCAACGAAACTTGGTACAATTGTTCTTCATACTCCTGGGCAGGTTATAGTATACTTTTCATCACGCTACGATCAATAGGAGCAGAGCAGTGAAGGGAAGTGAAGTTTGTATGTAGGGGGTCATCTCTGGAACTACTGCTTCGAATTAAAAAAATCTTTTTGCGTTAGATAGTTCATTTATCGAGGAATGCTATAGGCTATATAATATCACGCTACGACCAATAGTAGCTGAGCATCAATGAACAATGTTGCAAAAATGGGAAAAACCTTTACTAATTATAAAGCTGCCGAGTTTGTTTGTTTGAAAGCTCTAATCTCTGGAAGTATCGATCAGATTTATAAAAATCTTTTTGCATTTGATAGCCCAATTCTTGAGGAAGGCTTTAAACATCACGCTAGAACCCTTAGGAGTTGAGCAAAAAGAAAAAAGTCAGAAAACGAAGTAATAGAGCAGGCAGGCGATGCTATGCGACGCGGGGGGTCGGGGGAGCAAAAAATTTCACGCGGACGAAGTCGCTGGCAGAAGCTAGTACAGAAATAAAATCATTATCACGATAACTCTAAAATATAGGTGGGAAATCAAGAGGTTTCATTTATTTGTTGTATAACTAGACATCGTTTTTAGGGTTCCGTACCCAAAGGGTAAAACGGGACCCTGTTGCTAAGACTCCGCTGTCTGTCCGTCCGTTTGTCTGACTGTCTGTCTGTCACCAGGCTGTATCTCATGAACCGTGATAGTTAGACTGGTTAAATGTTGACAGATGGTGTATTTCTGTTGCCGCTATAACAATTAAAACTAATAAACAGAACAAAATAAATATTTAAGGGGGCTCCCAACGTGATCTTTTTGCTTGTTTTTGCTCGATATTGATAACGGCAACAGGTAGACGCTTGAAATATTTCACAGAATATTTATATATTCACTTTAAAAATTAATAATGAAATTAAAATATCACAAATATTTAAGGGGGGCTCCCATACAACAGACATGATTTTTGCCGTTTTTATAGATAATGGAACAGAATCCTTTGTGCGCGAGTCTGACTCGCACTTGGCCGGTTTCTTAGAATAAATAACTAGTTAATACTAGTCCAGTATCGTAAAGTAACTTGTATAGTCCTATCCTATTCTGAAACAGAGGAGCTTGCATTTATCTTGTGTAGCACCCCAGGTCTATGCGGCGGCGTGCACAGCGGCGTGGCGCGGCGCATCAAGAGGGATTTAGACACACGCGGAGCCGAGGGCACACGCCACAAGCTGGTGTGCGTCGGGGACAAGGCGCGACTCATCCTGCGCCGCACCTTCGCGCCCAACATGCTCGTGAGCGTCAAAGATGTGCGTACTTACATACGGCGCCTATTCACATTGCCACTTATTAGGTATCTAGTAAGTCGTGCTACACATGTTGGATTCTTGACATTCGATTCAGCAGCATTTGTTACACAACAAGACCGACCCGAAGCAATTATCTTCTACATATTATACGAGTACAACGTGTAACGTTAAATGCGCAAAACCTGAAAATAGTTTGTTCATAATTGACTACTAAATCGATTTCAGTAATTTTTAATATAGGTTTTTTTTTTAATTATGTGTTTTGCCATACTACCCGCCGATTGAGTCTTATTTTAAGGCAATAAGACTCAATTTTGAATGCATAAATGAATTGTAGATTCAACACGATTTTCTTAATAAAAATAGTTAGCTTTAAAAAAATATTGTAGTTTTTTTAATATGCTTTTAACTCAGTACTCTAATTGGGGTGTATGAGGTTTTGCGCATTTAATGTTACACGTTGTATATTGTAATCAGCTTTCTTTCAGCTCGTGCCAATCGACATTTAATTTTACTCTCGCTGAATAATGTTTCGGTCGGTTCTGTACAAATTGAGCTAAGCCGAGCGGCTTTTTCCCAAACGTATATATACATGTCGGAACTTTCATGAGTATGCACTTAAAATGAGACACAGGCGCCTTTACCTGCGGGCGGAGAGTAATGGGTAACTCTCCGTCCGATCAGGACCAGGCCCGTGCCGGACGGCGCGTACGTGTTCCACGCGCGCCTCAAAGAGATGGCAGCTTAAGGAAGGGGGCCGTATGGGCCGAAGCCTGCCGGGGCAGCGGGATTGTCCGAAAGGGTTACCGCTACCCCGGAACACAAAGGGCTAAGGAAGGAACACGGGTGGGTTTTAGTCAGTAAGAGTCTGACACTCCCTTCTGCTCCACCCAGAGTGGGAGGGGTCATTTGATAATTTCCAATCCTCAAAAAAAAAGGCGCCTTTCGCGACACATACTGGCCTAGGAACTGCCCAGTGTTTCCTTTTAAGTTCAGAGTATTAATTAGTACAGCAGTGTTAGTAATTGTAACAATAAACTGTGTAGAAGATAAAGGATCAGCTATTTCTCTCGTTTACCCGTATCCCAATTCTGCGCCCACGACTGTGTATCTGTCACTAAGTATGTCTGATCACAATCCAATGTACAGTCAGCAAAGGAGATAAGTACGCAGGCTCGTCGAATATAGTTGAAGTTTACTAAGAAACCGATTGATGTTTTCGAATGAAATTTAATTTTATATTAACTGTTTGTTTTCTAATAATTAAATTAAATCTTATTCGAAAACTTCAATCGGTTTCTTAGTAAACTTCAACTATATTCGACGACCCTGAATACTTATCTCCTTTGCTGACTGTACCTGAATTCGACATCAGTAGGCCAATTCTGCTAATATAAAACGTTCAAAATCTAGTCGCAGTCTCATCTTGGCGACAAGTTACAAATGTCAAAAACTTGTCAAAATGTAGGGAAATTGGAAGTATTTTTGACAGATTGAGACTGAGATCAGACTGTGAACGTTCTTAAAAATTACGGGAATTGCCCCTCTGAAGTGGGATACGAGCAGGCTGAGAAATCTCTTGATAGTGAAAACAGTGCGAATATAGACAATAGCGTAGACTGTTCGAAAAACAGAGTTCCAACATGGTTGCGTTGATACCTATTCGCACGTCAAACAACTGCTCCGAGCCATTAGCTCATCGTACTTTGGTTCGATTCCCATCAGACGGACGTGCACGGAGCACTATTATGATGAGGGTCTTTGTCTGACCAAGATGTGAAACAGAGTGCTTGAGTGAGAACGATTAATAGGTGTTATTATATCCGGTGAGTCCTACCCATGAATGAGTTTCTCAGGTGTCTCTCTCAATATATCTTCTTCTCTCCAAATATATCTTCTTTTTCTACATAAATAAAAAATGAATGATCAGCATTTAAATTTTATATAAGTAAGCGTTGGTAAGCGCAACTTGACCGATTTGGTTTTTCTCATGTTCGTTAAATTCGATAGGGTTTTTAGGGAAATAAAAATTGTAATAAGTAGTTGCCCGGAAAATTGAATTGAAACTGCTTTTTTTATGGGATTTTTGTATTCAGAACAAGACATCATCTGTCGGGTCAACTAGTTGTATAAAACGGAGTATAATTATAATAGGGAGGGTGCGCACGAGCAACTTTTGTCTCCGCAACTAATTTGTCTCTCACATCAATTCAGGTTTATATGAAAGTGCGCGCATGTAGCGACGCGACAGCTGGGAGACATTTTCATCCGCGGGTTTGGAAGCAACTTTCTCCCGTCTATTGGTTGCAATGCAAGTGCGCGCACTGCGACAAAACATTGTCGGCTAGCCAGTTGCCGCTCAACCGAAAATTTAACAAAAAAAAGTAGCATTGCTGTCGCTCCCGTGTGCGCATCGTCCAAATCTCGGCGAGGAGACAACGACAGGACAAAACAGTTGCTGGGCAACTAAGTTGCTCGTGGGCGCCCACACTTATAGTAGATGTATTGAGTGGTCCGGATATAGACATCAATTATTATGATTGTGACATAAAGAATTGACGATAGACCAACCTAGCTTACCTAGCTGAACACAGAGTACGCTAGAGTTCTCGTTCAAGATGCGTGTTTCTTTTTTCGTTACTGAAGATGATTTAAATACTAAATAACATAACATCGCGATCGCCTAGGCGAAGGTTATTACCTATAGAACACTCACATTTTACTTTACTTTACCAGCACTGGCTTTAACGTCTATTTTCAAACTTGAACCATTTGCGGAATAGACTCTGCGTCGATCTAGTACGACCATAGCAGATCTCCTTGCCTTTCAACCTCCATATTACGTTTTGTGGTGCTTACTTCACTTAAGTTTGTATAAAAGAGATTACTACTAGACCAAAGGATCGTTCATTGTACGATGGTCTACTGCAAGTCCATGGTAACAACCTAACATTGACGGCGACTTCACATCGTATCAGACCGTATGTACAGACGAACAAGCTATTTAGGTGCCAGGCCACTAACTTGCAACTACTTATAAACTATAATATTGTGACCAAAAAGCTTATTATATTACCTACTTATATTAATACTCATGCGTAAATATCCTGAACTAGTTTGAATGTGATGTTGCAGGTGGGGCGGCTGGCGCCGGCATTCGCTGACGCATCGCTAATGGCGGCCGTCATCACCGAGGCGGGATACCAGTACGACATCGGCGAGATCTACTACAACAAGTACCACTCGCCCGTCAAGTACGAGCTCATGGTCCTCCCCATCTTCAACAAGAGGAAGGTCGAGGTGAGCCCACACAACTGACAATTCGTTAAGGCTAATAATGTTCTCAGGGCTTGCTATGAATATTGCATTTTTTTCTTCAATAAAAAAATGTACTGCTCCATACATTTTGTGGATTTATGTGAATATTAAGCGTAAGCGTGGCGCGTCGTTAGCTTGGCACGTCGTGAGCGTGGCGCGTCGGAAGCGTGGCACGTAAGCATGGCACGTAAGCATGGCACTTTGTGAGCGTGGCACGTAAGCGTGGCACATCGTGAGCGTGGCACGTAAGCGTGGCACATCGTGAGCGTGGCACGTAAGCGTGGCGCGTCGTGAGCGTTATTAGGTAATACATTGGGCATGGTAACTCGTAGACGTTCTAATGCTGTGTTTTTGTAGTGTTTTACTTGTTTATGTCACTTTGAGTAAATACAAGTAACAATATCTTCATTATGTAAATCAATGGCGAAATAAACTATATTTTCGAGAACGCAAAAGTGATGAAACTTTTAACGAAAACTGTACTTTTATAATCATACAGACTTAATGATTCAATTATTTCAAGCTTTCTAATAATTAGACAAGAATTAATTTACATTTGCAGTTGGAGAATCGACCGTGAGGTATATCGATGTATGGGAGAACATGTTTTCAACTACAATTTTAAGTTTGTCTTTGGGAAATCATCCTAACTACGGAACCCATCATTGTGCGTGGTCCGACACGTACTTGACCGGTTTTTTTTTTTTCAGTCCAATTAACAAAACAATTGTACAAATGTATACCAACAGTACCCCCTGTCTACATCAACCGAGCGACCAAAGGTTCTTGTAGTAGTGATGTTACTTAAACAACTGTGATCCGCAGAACGCGCCAAACATGACAGCATTCGATGAGGTGGACGAGGCCATGCTGGAGAGCTACACGGAGTGGACGCTGGCGGCGCTGCTGTACTACGCGCTGAAGGAGTGCGCGGCGTCGGAGCAGTCAGCGCGCATGGCGGCCATGGACAGCGCCACCAAGAACGCCGCCGAGATGATCCGCAAGCTGACGCTGCTGTTCAACAGGACGCGGCAGGCCGTCATCACCAGGGAACTCATTGAAATTATATCCGGAGCCGCGGCGCTCAAGTGAACCATTTTATGTAGGTACTTATATGTTTCTAAACTTACGATTAAATAATAACTTTTAAAATAATAAAAGTTTTTTTTTTCGATGTTAGATTACATCATTCAAACTGTTAAGAAATTTGTTTAGGCCATCATTATCTTGCCCTAATCCCATTGACCTGTATTAAAAGTACGCTGGATCAAATCAAATCAAATCAACATCCACACTCTCCTGCTAATTTCCTACATCGGACTTTACATTATCTATTTGTTTTTTTTTTTTGTTTTTATTTGATGCATGTACCTAGCTGTTTTATTGTGTGTCTTTTAGTCTGTGTTAAATAAATGTATTTTCTTTCTTTCTCGACCTCATACTATCGATGACAAAGTGAAACCATTTGATTTTCGCCATTTTGGCGCTGATAGCAACGTGAGGGCTAGGGATGTAAAGCAGTAAAATTACCACGGTAAAATACGGTAAAGAATTATTATTATTATTATCTCCTTTATTTCATTATATACATATAAATTATATTTTTAAATATTAAGATATAAAAAATATAAAAACATTTAAAAATATAAAAAATAGTAGCCCACCGGTATCGGGAACAGAGTCCAAGCTACCGGCGGTCAGGGCTCCAGAGAGAGGAACCTCCTAACAATGCGGGCCGTGTCCAGAAGTACCGCCCTCTGAATCAAGCCCTTGATCCAGCTGCCCAACGAGAGCCTCCTTAGGTGTTGGTCGAGGCTCTTGGCTATTAGCCCATTGGCTGTCACGACTATCGGCACAATGATCGCTGAATCCACTTCCCACATGTCGACAACCTCGTGAGCCAAGTCAAGATACTTGATTTGTTTATCTTTCTCGATTTTCACGAGGTTCTTTCTTATTATTATTATTATTACGGTAAAAAACGTTAAATTTCGGTAAATTACGGTAAAAAACGGTAAAAAACGTAAAAATCGTAGTTTTACGTTCTACAAACATAAATATACGGTAATTGAATGAGTATGTATCTTACTCTTTCACTATGTATATGAATATGAATTATACTACGTCATCGATTTAATAATATATGTATGTAAATTACGGTAAAAAGCGGTAAAAAACGTAAAAATCGTAGTTTTACGTTCTACAAACATAAATACGGTAATGAATGAGTGTGTTTGTATGTATCTTACTCTTTCACTATGTATATGAATGTGAATTATACCTCGTGATTGATTTAATAATATATGTATGTTATGTGCAAAGGCCAGTAAAAATTAAAACTAAAATTTTAGTTTTTGGTTTTTTGGATTTAGTATTAAACAAACTACAGTTCTCAGAATCAACAATTTAAATAATAACATTAAACAAATGACAATACAAAAAAAAAACAGAAAAATAAAATAAATCTATAATCTATCGCATTTTGCCGTACAACTTGACGGAGCGCACTTGTCAGCAACGTCGCATTTTGATTTTGTAACTCCACGCGCGCGTGATATAAAATAAATTAAAATTTAGAATGTTATGTTATGTTATGAATGTTATGTATGTATTTTACCAGCGTTTTCGGTAAAATTACGTAATTTTGCAACCGTAGTGAGGGCCCGTGGAACTAATATTAGAGATGGGACTTATCCTTCGATAAAAAATACTTTTATGAACTTTATCAATCGTTTTAAAACCAGTTAGAGTAATTTATTGCTTAAGAGAAAAAAATCGAATCACTCCCAGTTATGTTTATGCTTAATTTTTATTTAATAGAATAATTGCTGCAAAAGTTAACTGAAAATTCATTAAATATCTATACAGGGTTATTTGTAAAACACCAGCAACCTTTTAAGAGGTTATTGTACTCATCATTATGAACAACTTTTACTATAGGGCCAAACCTGAAATCGCGAAAAAAAATCAGCTGTTCCCTACATTTTGACGAGTTACACGAACATAAATGTAGGAAACAGCTGATTTTTTTTTCGCGATTTCAGGTTTGGTCCCATAGTAAAAGTTGTTCATAATGATGAGTACAATGACCTCTTAAGAGGTTGCTGGTGTTTTACAAATGGGTTATTTGTATTTAGCGCATGAGGGTCAGATCAGTGAGATTTAAATATAATGATAGGCTTAAAATTTAGCCTAAAAACAACTATGGTTTAGCCATAACTGCTTAGTGGCAACTAGCTTAATTTTTTCTGACTGACCGACTTCTTGACAATTCAAAAGTGCCCGTAAACGGTTTAATTGAAAAAATCCTTTGAGTTTGAGTTGAGTCGGTGGGAAGTCTGAAATTAAGTAAAAATGCAGTATACAGTACATTGTAGATGGCAAGTTTGAATTCGATGTTAGGTGTTTACTTCGGAAACAAGTAAACATTACATAACTACTTACCTTTGGAAATTATAAACTACTTAGTATTTGGTAATTTGTTTTAGTTAATCAAATTGCAGAAATTTCTGGCTACATTAATTTTCTATTTGAAAGACGTAAATTTAAAATTACTCACTGTCTGAAAAAAAAAATATCGACACATTATCGACATGGAACATCCACAACTTTATCCATTTGAATTTTAGTTCCTGAGAACCTCGAGAGGGGCGCTTTGAATTGGCACAAAAAACAAGTTCTGTCATTTCGTACAGTATATTTAGTCCAGCGTACTTGTTTATTAGAGGTCAGTGCCCTATCACAATTTACTTGTTTCCAGCACAGCATGTCTTTTTCTTCCATAACTACTTCTATTTATTAGTCGCCATCTCACTAGTCAACACGTTTCGGTTTTTTAGTTCTGTCCTGTCTGGCCATATGGACTAAGAAAAAGATGGAAGGATTGTGTGTAAGTTGATATCGTCTTCCACACACTCCATCCATCGTTTCCCTGCTCTTCCCCAATCATACTCAAAATTACTCTTCTCACGTTTTGCTCATTTCTTCGCATTACATTGGTACTATGACAACCGATTTGCGCACAACTTTTCAGTTACCGGTGCCACTTCCGTTTTCAGTTTCTATTTCTTTTTTATATGTCTCATTTCTTATTCTGTCTAATGTCCATACACATCTCTCTTAGTATTCGTATTTTTATTGTTATATGAATTTAAGAGGAATTTGGCTTTTGATCGAGGCGGTAAAAGGACTTTAGCTTAATAATGGCACTGTAAAATGACTACTAACCCAGTTTCAGAAATTTAAATTGCGCTCAGTTTTCCAAAGTCAACGCCTAGGCATGTACATCTCAAAGTTACATACCACAATAACAAAGAACTCTAAAACTTTCTGCTACATAATAATATGTACCTATTCGATGTTCTCAGTAAAAAAAAAACGAAAAACGGGCATAATCTTTAATTATCACAAAGCATTACAAGATAACGTTACCCACATGCATATCACACTTAGAATATCAATATACAGCACTTGAGTAGGGTTTTTCACAGCATTTGTTAAAACTATGTAGAACAATAATTACCAGGGGTAGAGAGCACTTCGTGTCAAGAAACTACCAGCAACCAAAATACAATTCTAGACTGCAGGACAAAACATCTTCATATCAGAGCATAATTATCTTACATCTAGTAGAGTAACGGATCAGATCTGCTGTACCCCGCAGTCGTGGGAAACAAATGTTGCCAACATTGTTCCCAGCAGCATGTGATGTTGCGTGAAACTGTGTGTAGCAACTGCGTCTCAACTTTTGTTTCTCATGAATACGAAGCTCATCAGTAACAACGGAATACAACAATATAAATACGGTCCTAAATCTAAGCGCGAGGGTCAGTGCTCCTCCAGGAACTTGTCGTAGGTGGCCTGGTCCATAAGCTGCTGCAGCTCCTCGGGCTTCGCCAGCTTCACCCGGAACAGCCAGCCCTGCTCGTAACACGACTTGTTGATCAATGCTGGCTTAGATTCTACCTCTTTGTTTGTCTCTGTCACCTGGAATTTGAAATAGGACAATATTAATTTTATTAATATTATGATAAATTCTGCATGAAATGTAGCACACATTAGGATCTGTGCTACATTGGACATATAAAAGAACTTGGCACCATAACCCAAACTAAAGAAATCTGTGTACAGACGCCAGCAGGTCAACCTACCCCAATCTGTCAAATTTCTTTGATAGATTTTCAACTTTAGTACAAAGGAATAAGGTTCATATTCAATTGGGAAAATCTGACAGATTGGGGTAGCTTGATGTGCTGGCCTCTGTACATTCATCAGTAATGGTTGACTGAGTCAGTAACGCGTATCTACTTAAGTAGCCTAGTGTCCATAACCCTATTCAATCAAATCTATCATCGAGTCTCACGGTAGCTGTTGTGAGTTATTGGGCAAAAACGATTTTCACAAACCGTTTGATATATGTATAATTCTCTGCTGCTATTGTATGCTGAATGCAGTATAGACTCATACTTATACAAATTGTCACCGTCGACAATGGAGCATGAATAACAAGACGGATCAAAGCAATGAGCGAATCGCCAAGAAATAAATAAACCAAGATATGAAAATAATCGGTTTAAAACCCTGGATGCGAAAAGCACAGGACCCTTATACAGGGTTATTGGAAAAACATTAATAAACTCTTAAGAGGTCATTGTACTCATCATTATGAACAACTTTTACTATGGGACCAAACCAAAATCGCAAAAAAAAAATCGGCTGTTCCATACATTTTGACTAGTTATGCGAACATATATATAAGGAACAGCTGATTTTTTTTTTGCGATTTCAGGTTTGGTCCCATAGTAAAAGTTGTTCATAATGATGAGGAAAATGAACTCTTAAGAGGTTGTTAAAGTTTTTCCAATAACCCTTATATAACCTGTGACGATGCCAGAACGCCTGTCGCCTAAAAGATGATGAGGTAAAATAATAATTGAGAGGTCTCACCGTGCCGGACACCGGGCTGTAGATTTCACTCGCTGCCTTCACGCTCTCGAGCGCCCCGCACTCGTCCCCGGCCGCGATGTCTTTGCCCACCTCTGGTAGCTGCACGTACACCACCTCACCCAGCGCGTCCTGGAGATCAAATCATGGTTTCATGTTCATATGGAGTAATAGTAGACTATTCATCAAAGGGATAAAACAGTGTCTTATGTCACGGGTGCTATAATTGAATCTGAAGCACATCGAAGTTCTAATGCTCCCGAGTGTAGCAATAGTTCAGAGTTAAGATTAGAATCTTGAGTGTAGCGAGGAATTCAAGCTCACCCAAGATTAAGATGCCTTTATCCCCGAGAGCATGAGGCGCTCTACATTTCACACCGGCGGATTATAATGAAATTCAGTATAATATTATTACCTGGCTAGCTGTTTTGTCACAACTCAGAGATATGATATAGTGTGTGACCGACATTTCTTTTAGGTCACCGACAACCTAACCTTACCTTGCCCTAACACGAACAAACTATAGTATAAACTATATTTATTAATTATATACACCCTCACACGACACACTCCACATCCACACACTACATTTTCAATAGGTACAGTCGAGTTCATTAATATATTGGCAGTGACAATGTTTCCAAATATTGTAAGCGTTAAAATCATCATATAATTCTATACAAACTTACATCAATAAAATGTAATCACAATAAACTGTTCATAAGGTCTAAGTTTGTATAGAATTTATGATTATTATAACGCTTACAATATTTTGAAACATTATCACTGCCAATATATTAATGAACTCGACTGTACCCTAAAGTACAGAGGCCGGCACATCAAACTACCACAATCTGTCAAATTTCTTTGATATATTTTCAACTTTACTGCAAGGAAATAAACTCGTATTCAATTGGGAAAATTTGACAGATTGGGGTAGCTTGATGTGCTGGCCTCTTTACTATCTCTATTGTAGTTTCTGCATGTCGTGTTCTTTAAAAATCTTAGTTGGTATAAACAAATAAAAATATCATGTAATCAATTGGGAGAAGGCGCTGAAATCTAACATACAGGTTTTTACGTAGTTTGGGTTTCAGAGGCTTCATAGATTATTATAACACTATTTAATTTCAATAAAGATTTTATTATTTGTAATTATTATTAAACAGGTTGGCAGGCATCGACGTGCCATTAACTGAACCCATGAATTCAACACATGATTCTAAACCCCTTAGCGTATAAACTTTTCATAGGTTATAACAAAAAACTTTTTACAAAAAAAACTACCGACTTCCAAAAAAACACTACGAAGTGAAAAATAAATTTAATTTTGGAAGTTTTTTTTTACAGTTTCTAAAACAATTACATTAATTAAAAAATCAAAATATTTTATTTCACGTAACCTACAAGGGCACTTATGAAACGTTAGGTGCACGGTTCTAATTGGTCGTTTCCTATGGAGAAGAGCCGGCAAGAAACTAAACGGTTACTCTTTTAAAAATAATTGGCTTTTACAATGTTTTCAAATTACAGTAGGTATGGGAGGACAGCGTAGGCCTGTCAACAAGTACCAGGTACTTGATAAAATAAAAAATAGGACTCGACAGATCTAAAGTAAGTGAAGCATACTATTGGTTCTAGGGTAGCAGGGACAGCGACGCGCCACCTGTTACTATTCTATCCGTAACTATATCTCGTATATCCTCCTCCTACTACCTAGTATCTATACAATATATTATATGTATATCTCTATTATTCGCCGGTTATTAAAAATAGCTTCCATTTTTGACAGCGTACCTAGATGAAACAAAAAAACAATTTTCTATGAAACAGCAGATATTTTTACCGACTTCACAAAAAGGAGGAGGTGCTATGTTCGGGTGTTTGTATGTTTTTGAAGTGAAACTTCTTTACGCACGCTTGACTTGGGGAGTAAGCTGGCGAACGCGTGACGTAAGCGTTACGAAAAGTGTGATCGGGCAAGGCGAACGGAAGTTAAGTGGGGGATTGCGCGCGCACATTTTCTTTCTCTCTTCCTCTCATAGCCAAATACGTTCCGTATATTTAAGCAATAGAAGATCTATGCAAAAATATTAATTTACCAATGAAACCATGAAATAAATTTAAATATTTGTAGAAAATTAATATATGTATATGTGTATACATGTATATATTGTACACACATATATATATACATATACATACAGATGGAGCGAAAGAAGTTTCACTTCAGTCGTGTGGTCATAAGCACACTCGTTTTTTTTTTTTTTTGTATGTTCATCGAATACTCCGCCAATTGTAAACTGATTTTCAAACTTCTTTTTTTATTTGAAAGGGTATGCTCCCGAGGTAGTGTTTTTTTGGAAGTTGTTTGTATGTTTGTTACGCGATATCACCGGCAATTGTGAATCGATTTCAAAAAAATATTTTGTTATGGATGGTATGCCTCAGGGGTGCTCCCATAGAAATTTCATTAACTTTGCTTGGGGAGTTATTGAGTTAGCTTCAATAATACGTATTTTTGCCACAGTTTATATTGATGATGTATTTTTCACTTTGTAGTTTTCTTTTTTTTTTTTTTTGTAAAAAAGTTTTTTAGTGTTATATCTAGCCATCGAATTTTAAATCATAAAATCATTTATTATTTCTTCATCATTATTGCACACTCTAGGTAATATTAAAAGAGGCATACGAGAATGAGAGAATAATTTAACGGGCGGTAGATATTGCTAACATTTAATGAGTGCCTACCTAAACTGCTGAATTGTAACGTAGTGACAGACCGCGACGACAGACACCGCGAATCTTTTTTCTTTCTTATTTCATCTGCAATCAGTGCATTCACTTTTAGCAGATGTGTTGCATGCTTTTCTCATTCAGAGCCTACAGCGAGAACATCTACTTATAATTCTCTACACTATAGGATGTCTTTTCTCTTAAGACTGAGCTGTCATATGCCTATCAAGATGAAGACCAAGGTATCTGACGGAGTTCTGATGAGGAAGGGTGGCATTTTCTAGTTTGCGTAGGGTATAGGCAACCTGCACTGAGTTTGAGGTACTAGCTTTAATCCTCCAATTTCGAAGCCATTTAGTTGTCTCGTTGTGACTCTCCAAGATTGCAGTATCATCGGCGAAAGTAGCTGTAGTTATAGTATTCGAGCAAGGGAGGTCAGCTGTGAAAATAGTGTAGATTACAGGGCCCAACACTGACCCCTGAGGAACCCCAACTAGTATTTCAAAGAATTTCGATGTAGTTTCAGCTTCTTTGACCTGAAACAGTCTTCCTGAGAGATAAGAATTAAATATGAAGAAATAGCTGTGTGGAAGGCAACTTTTAATTTTGCATAGCAGGCCCTTGTGCCAGACTCTATCAAAAGCCTATTGTATATCCAAGAAGACTGCAGAGCAGTATTCATTTTCATTCAGTGTCTTTCTTATCTTGTCGCAGACTCTATGAACCTGTTCCACAGTGGAGTGTTGCTGCCTAAAGCCAAATTGATGACTGGGTATGATGCCAATTTATCTTAGAGAAGAATTCGCCGGTGAAGGAGTTTTTCAAAAATTTTGGATAATATCGGGAGCAAACTTATAGGTCTATAGGATGTGATGTCACTTGGTGGTTTTCCATATTTATTTTACATTTTTTCCAGCTTTATTATAAGTTGGACTCTTAATATCCTATTACATATTCTAGTAATGTTAGTTATAGCTTTAGGGGCAGTTGCTAAATAATTTATTTGGTTATCAGGTCAAAGCCCGGCGCTTTTTATCCTTGAGCTCCTTTATTACTGTCCACACTTCCCGTACTGACGTAGGTTTTGGCGGTAGATCCATTTGGAAGTCTTGGCCTAGAGTTATGTCCACTTGGTCATCAAACTCTTCATCCACAGAATCATTTGGGCGGAAGACTTTTGCTAAATGTTCAGCAAATAGGTCTGCTTTTTGCTGTGGTTTTCTTACCCATCCTTTAGCACACTTCAAGGGTGGCTTAGCAGCTTGCGGTCTGTCAAAACCCTTGGTTATTTTCCAGAGCGAATAGTTTGTAAACTCTGTAGCAGTTAGGTTTTCTAGCTTTTCTTGGGATGAGTTATCATACCAGTTTTGCAATAGTGACTTGAGATCTTGTACAGCTCTATTAAAATTAGTTTTATCTACAGTTAAATGCTAAACTCTTCGAAGTCTTCCCTTTTCTAGAACACCTTTTTTATTTCTAGAGGATAGTTATTTACTCCACTACACTGTTCAGGATTGGATACCTACTGTAATTTGAAAACATTGTAAAAGCCAATTATTTTTAAAAGAGTAACCGTGGAGTTTCTTGCCGGTTCTTCTCAATAGGAAACGACCAATTGGAACCGTGCACTTAGCTTCTGACGTTTCATAAGTGTCCATGTAGACTTATGTGAAATTAAATATTTTTATTAGGTAGGGGCAAAAGTATTTTCGTATATTTCATACAAAAAAAATGTTTTCTTTTAGGTTTAATTTTTTATTTATTTATAAGATGTATGTGCCTTTTTGATCGATGACTTGTTGCAATCTTGTGGGCAATGCCATGATCCCATTGCTGTAGAAGTTTTGAGATTTTTTATCAAAAAAATCTGACAGGTAGTTTTCACAGTGTTCTTTTGAGGTTAACTTTATGCTTCCTCAAGAGTTCTGAAGTGACCGAAACAGGTGGAAATCTGATGAAGCAAGATCAGGGCTATACGGAGGATGCATCAACACATCCCAGCCAAGCTCTCTCAATTTTTGCTGAGTGGCTATAAGTGAATGCGGTCTGGCGTTATCGTGATGAAACACAACGCCCTTCCTATTCACCAGCTCCAGCCGGTTTTTCTCAATAGCTTCTTTTAACCTCATCAGTTGTTGACAGTAGAGGTCAAATCGATAGTTTTACCCGGCGGCAAAAGCTCATAGTGGACGATTCCTTTCCAATCCCACCAAACACACAGCATCACTTTGTTCCGAGTCAGGCCGGGCTTTGCCACGGTCTGTGGGGCTTGTCCATGCTTCGACCACGATCTTCGATCGATTCTTATCGTAAGTGATCCATTTTTCATCACATGTAATCAATCGTTTAAGAAATGGGTCGGAACTATTACGTTTCAACAAAGAATCGCAAATGGAAACACGTTGCATTAAGTTTCTCTCAGTGAGATCATGTGGTACCCAAATATCAAGTTTTTTCTTGTATCCAGACTTTTGTAAATGCCGTAAAACTGTTTTGTGATCAACATTCAGTTCTTCAGCAATATCATAACTACAAATATGTCGATCTTGCTCCATTTTTTCAAAAATAGCACTGATTTTATCCGTAACAGGGCGCGTCCAAAGCGAGCTTCATCCTTCACACTAAAATTTCCTGACTTGAAACGCTTGAACCACATTTGTGCTACTCGTATTGATACCGCATTAGGTCCGTAAACCGCACAAATTTTATTCGCGGCGTTCGTCGCATTTTTACCTTTTTCGTAATAAAATTTTAAAATGTACCGAATTTCTTCGTCACATACGTTCATGTTGCTTGCTTGAAAAACAATTGAGAAATGGCGGGAACTAGTTTTTTTTTTATTTATTGCATCTTTAGAATGTCAACACTTAATAGTATTAAAACCAGCCAATTACATTCAGTACTGCCAAAGAGGTTTGACTACTAACAATAGATTCAAAATACGAAAATATTTTTGCCCCGACCTATTATTTTTATGTTTGGTTTTCAGGAGTAGGTACTTATCCAGCATGCTTCCTTTATGAGCGTCGTTATATATTTAGCTGCTTCATATATATCTTTAGGTGTTTTAAGGGCCATTTTCATGTTTATTGATTTGTCAATGTGCTCTCGAAATACACACATCAAAAGTGTCTAGGGATCAAGCATTTTTATGCGGATTTCTTGAGATTGAGATGTGGCTTTGTAATAAATTTATGATTTTATAAATTTATATGGATCCTTTTTGGTGCATTTCATAATTTGAATCAGGAACTGTGTATTTAAATTCGAGTAAAAGATGAAAATCAGCTGTCAATATTTTCCCTATAAAAACATACAACGCATTGAAGACATTATTAGTGCTACTGTTTCCCTACTACTGATTAAAACCAACGTTATTATGGAGCGGCGACGTCATTTAAGCAGGGAAGAAATGCTCAGAGCCGTGGGAATGATAGAAGCTGGTTCCCGGCAACGTACTGTGGCTTTAGCTCTGAATACAAGTCAGAGTGTTATCAGTCGACTTTGGACACGTTACCGAAGCACTGGTACCGTGGCTGAGCGCCATGGAGGACGGTATCGCTGCACCACACGGAGACAAGACCGATACATTCAAATCTTAACTCGAAGAGCTCCAACAATAACCGCCATGATGTTAGCCGTGAGGCTTCATCACTCTTCAGGGAACTTAATTAGCGACCAAACAGTCAGAAACCGCTTGCATGAAGTGAACCTTCATTCCCGAAGACCGCTACGGGTACCACCTATAGCAATGCACAATCGTAGGATTCGATATCAATGGGCTCTTGAACACAGAAATTGGGCAGAAGAACAATGGCGTTTCGTGTGCTTTTCTGATGAGTCTCGTTTTGGTATGAGACCGGATACAAGACGTATACGACACTGGAGAACCCCTGGACGCCAACAGCGATTAAAATCCTGCCAGGAAGTCCATCCTTATAGTGGTGGAACCATCATGGTATGGGCGGGTATTTGGATCGGCGGAAGAACTGAGTTGATTTGGATCAGAGGCAACCTCAACGCTCAAATTTATGCTGAGACGATTGTATCAGACGTCATCGTTCCTCTACAAGTGCAAATCGGTCCCTTATTTCAGTTAATGCATGATAATGCACGACCGCACACCGCAAGAGTTGTAAGACAGACTCTCGCCGCAGCTAACATCAATGTCCTGCCCTGGCCTGCTCAGTCGCCAGACTTGAACCCGATTGAGCATGCATGGGATATGCTACAGAGAAGAGCTCTGCCGAATATGGAGGGTATCCAGTCGCAAGAAGACCTTTTTTTGTTGTTGCAACGAACATGGGCGGCCATTCCACAGCGTGATTTGGATGAACTCATTTTGAGTATGCCAAACCGATGTTCTTGTGTTGTTAGTGTTCGCGGTAGAAACACGGATTATTAATTGTTTAAGTTACCCAATAAAATTTTAGAGAAAACTGTTATTTCAGTCTTTTTTTCGAACGTTTGTGTTAGTGGTTCAAATGTCAAAAATCCCTTTATTAGGAAAATGGCAAATTTCTTTATTAATGCAAAGGTGACTTGGTTTATCGTTACTGTGACAAACGAAAACACTTTATTTGATGAATCCTTAAAGAAAATTTTAATTAATATCAATCAGGAGAAAAGTTATTGCAAAAATATATGTTGATCCCTAGACACTTTTGATGTGTGTATGTTCCAGTCTGAAGTTTATTACACAGCCTTATTGATCTTGGTAAAATACTGGTATTCAGCTCCATCCGGTTAGACTGAAAGCTGACCCCAAAATAATTGAGAAAAGGCTAGGCAGATGATGATGATGATGTATCCCCGATACGAATTAGCGTGAGTGCGATAACGATGTCCAGTGAATCGTCTTAGATCTTGCGATAACGTCGACCATGGCATAAAATAATATCACCGTGAGCTCTGTCAAAAATGACAATTGTGCTATTTTGTTTTGAGTTGTATCATATGTTAACACTAACATGACATTTTAGAAATTGTGTTTTTGGCTACACTCGACTCGCCTGACCAAAGAAAAAGAAGAAATGTAGTGTATATGTACACAAAGAAATACAACCATGAGTATTAAAGTGAATATAGTTTTGACGTTGAACAAGCACTGTGAGCGCGTTCATGAACGTTTTGAATTGTTGACAGATATCAGCTGTCATAATCGTGATAACTAAATCGGAACGCAAATTATTGATGTGAGCGCTGTGAGCGATTAGGGCATAATTCGGAATGCAGCCTTAATGTTTGTTGTTAATAAAGTGCGTGTGCTGTCCATTTACGCCAGTAAATCTACCAGAGTTCGTCTTGATAATCATTCAACACAATCTAGTGAGCTCTGCCGAACTAATGGCGACCGATCCTAAACATCTTTTTGGTTGGAATCTTGACTCGGTGATGCTAGTGCTGTCCTGGGTAGTGAGTACGAACCTGCGCATAGTTGGAGATGCCGACGGTGCCCACGTTATCGCTCACCGACACCCACTCGTGCTTCTTTGTGTATAACCGCCCTGGAAGCAAAACAAATCTTGTTTATTGATTTGTTTAATTAAATACCCCACCTACTTGAAATAAAACTAATTATAAAAATAATTTATTTCAATTAAACCTATTATACCGTATTAGATAATGGGCTTATTTCGTTGTTAGTCGACCACACATAAGTGGTAACAAAACCAGTATAATCTGGCCTCGTATTCTATTGAAACTCCGCACTGCGCTAGGCCAGCTCCTCCAACTGTTACCACTGGCGGGTGGGCGACTGTTCAGTGCTCATACACACACGCCAAGAGCATCAACTTAACGATACAGCTGAATTCAGCAAGTATTAACTAAATACCAAATTACTTGTGTGCTGTACATTTCTGAATGTTATTAATTCTTAGGTAGGTACACTTTTTCTTAAACACGATAAAACCGCGTGATTAACATTAACACAGTGTAGTTGTACTGTAAGTACCTACTTGATTTGACATTACGTAAGTACCATTGATATTATGTACACACGCTAGCACATCAAGCTACTACAATTTGCCAAATTTCTTTTTATAGATTTTCAACTTTATCGCTAAAGTATAAAGTTCAAAGTTGATGGGAAAATTTGTCAGTTTCGGGTAGCTTGATGTGCTGGCGTCTGTACAGTTACAACTAACTTTGATATGTGTTGAGGAATCTTCATTTCTTTCAATACGCATCATGGGCGATGAGTTAGAACGTCAATGCTAGGATTTATTATTATGATGAAGACGCGTCGCTACCTACTTATAAGTAATACCTACTTATAAGTAACCAATCCTATCCCAACATTTCTGATATCGTCAATAAACATCTAATTAAGTTACTTGGAATCTCGTTGAATCACTAAGTTATCATTAGCACAGCTTTCTCTAATCATTTACTTGTAAAACATCAATCGGACATTCGCTTATCAGTTGAAGCCATTGATCACACAAATAATGTACATTCGCCAGGGCGCTTGCAGTTTTTATCCATATTATAACTAATTATTAGATAAATATCGATAATAGGTGAATTTAACTATTGTGTTAAAAGTTTTAGCATATTACGTAATGTAATGAGCAGTTGTATTACAAGGACGGGGCTTTGTAATAGTTTCGCAACATGCCGCGTATTTACAAGAGACAGAATGGGGTGAGATAGTGCCAAGGCGACGCGGCGACGTTACGTAATGTTCTCGCTGATAACAGATGCTTATTAACTATTTGTTGAAATTTTTGAATGAGCGGACGATCAGTTAGTAAAACGAAGCCGTGGGCTTAAACCCCTCAGAAATTACACATGTTGATAAGTGAAACAAAAACCCTCTTTACAGCCAGATTCAAACTCTAAGGCGGCTCGGAATATGTGGTGAGTCGCTGCTCAGTAATAAATTCACCTGTCAGCGGGGGTGAGGGGTGAGGTAATGCGCAACGAGTACACTTCACAGCCGCCATAAAGTTTGGATCGGACTGTACCAACAGCACCCGTAGGTCATATTTCTCCCTACCCGTACCCCCTACTCGTAGGTCATATTATGTCACCCTGGACATATTTCTAAAGATATCTATGTAATTTACCCTGACAAGAGCTTTTGTCCTATGGAATGGGGCCCTTGGCCCATTGACAATAAATGAAGGTCAATATCATTAAGCATTACTTCAAACAATATGTTAATAAATTAACAGAATCCTTATCAGCAGATACCTACGCCTCTAAACTAAATGAACTCTTGATAAGTGATTAGTTTTAAACAAAATAAACGCTTTACAAAACGTTTAACAGCTCAGCGGATCAAATAGGATACTGGTTCTTTGAAAGCTATCTGGTAGCCTGTTGGACCACAGTTGTTACCGCCAACCATGAAACGTTACTAGTGATTGTTAGGTTAGTTACCTTTCTGTTGTGTGCTGTAGAGTGCGCGGCTGCAGCATTGCGCGGCGAGGCTGCTGCGGGTCAGTCGTGACGTCACTCGGAACACGCTGCACACCACCATTATTTTACTAGTTTCCTGGAATCACAAACATCATCATCATGAGCCTGCGGTACTACTGATCCTCGTAGCCTGCGAATGTGATACATGTTATGAGTTAAGCAGATAGGTGTTCCCTGTCGCTCTAGGTAGAAGATAATTATTAAGGTTAGCTAGCTCGAATGCATGATACGGAGGATTCTAAATCGATCAATAAAGAAAGAAAACGTATTAAGAATAAGCAGCCTCTGGCAAAATCCCAGCCACCCACACCGGCAGTACAAAAAGAAGAGAAATCTGTGAGCGATGAGATGGGCTTCCACTTCATCAGTCACAGATTGCTCTTCTTTATTAGGCTTTGCGAAAAAAGAAACAGTAATATTCTATCGTTTGTTAATTGAAGAAAAATCGTTAAATATTTCCTGTAAAGTTTAGTAATAATGAGCTTACCTAAGTCGGCGTGGAGGGGAGACGTAAGGCGTACGCGCAGTTCGGCGTGTGGTGCGGTAGTGCGGGGCGACGTGCGCGCAACTCACCCATATCATCGACTTCACCGCTCAACAGAAACGACAGAAGTCTCACTAACCACTCTCAACATTTGTGGAGTCCAAACAAGGAAGATAAACCTAAAAATTAAAATTGTTACAATATGACCGCCTGCCAACGGGAACGTGCTACCGGAACAAAAAGTATACCTGTGTCCTTCCCCAGGATGACATATTTTGTCAAAATCCATTTAGTGCTTTAGGCATGTAAAGGTTACCTAAATGCACAATTACTTTCGAATTTATAATATTAATGGGTGCACAAGAAAGTCCGGTCATCCTAGGTTGACCAGCGAGATATCAACAATAAAAAAAAACTCAAGCGACGCGACTTGCGTCAACCGACTTGCGCGCGGCACTTGTTTCCGTCCACCGCTCTGCAAGTCACGTCGCGATGACTACTTTAAACTACGCTCATTTGATTTCTCCGCAGGTGCTGCCACAAGACGCATGTCGCTTGAGCTATCGCTCGTGGCCGCGGAGCCACATGGGGGCTATTTACTTATGAAGTGGTCATAGTGAACCTTCTGCAGGCTTCAACTCGAGTTGTCAGTGCAACTGCACTCAAAAATGGTGCCATTATCACAAACTGTCTTCTGATCGTTGGGGGATGTTGACACTTCTGAGCCTCGTTCTTAACGATGGATAATTACCTTCTGTGATTTTACCCTAAGACTTAATAGTTTAAGTAATTGTAAACGAAACATGAGGATGATTAGTTTTTGGACGGAACTTTTGATCTCATCAAATTATGCTGAACGAAAGCTATCTCTTCGTCATTTGCTCCTATGTCACCTATGGATTGCATTTCGAAGTTAAAACAGCTTTTGGTTTTAATTTTCATTCTTACCAAAAGAATCCACGGTCACAACACAATTACTTCAGCCTAGTATCTTAAATAGCGTCGTATAAGATACATTATGCTCATCCCTGTGGCGAGTGACACAGATGTCTTTGACAATGTGTCGTCCACGGGAGATAAGTGTTATCAGTATGACGACACCCTGCTGGGGGTCGCGGTGAACTCATATGTATCTCTGTATAAGTGATATCATATAATAGGTAAGCACTGGTCGATGCATTATAGGTTGGCAAGCATCTTGCGAGTAGCATAGACAATTTAATTGAAGAAGACCTTTTTACTCTTTTTCCTACAAGATAAAACTTGTAATATAAATCTGAAAATAGAAAGAAAGACTCGGAACTGTACCACCTTGCAGTAGGTACCTACGTAGGCAGCATACTGTTCACTTATGTAGTACCTATATTCCTAGTATTTCCATTCAAGGTTTATCTCGAAGACCCAGGAAAGTCGTTTACACAATTCCTTTATTCAAAAGAATACAGCTTTAATGGGAAAAATATGAAACTCTTAAGTGAAAACATTCTAATATCGTAGCTGTGCCTAATTATTTAATTTAGCCACGAAAACTGGTGTTATTATTACATGTTGAAGGAAATATCATTATAATGCGTAATACTTCTCGATCGGACGTAAGCAATTATGTGTAGATAACAACTGATACAGAATGTCTAACCTTGGGCCAGTCACTAACAAATAAAACCACTTGTTAAACTTAACTTAAACCGTTTATTTGGAGACGATTTGTTGCATCCTAAAGCGTAACAAGGCGAGCCAGAGTTCTGACAGGTAGGTACAGTTAACTAACTTAATACAGTTTAAATAGTAAACTGTGGTTTCTTCTATAGTTTACGTTTGTGTGAGTATAGCTGTAACATATGTACTCTTTTGCTCAATGAATGGTGCGCATTTGCGTATTTATCAGAAATATTATTAAGCAAAACATTGAATGAAATAGACTACATAAAATAAAATCTTGACCTAAGAGAAAACGTTAATTCGCGTACAAAAAATACGTAGAAGATGTGCATTTTTGAGCAAATGCATTTAAACAAATTCCTTAAAATCTATGGCTTATGTATGGCTTATAAATATTAAACACATCTAATCTAACTGAAAATCTGTAAGATGAGAGCCTATATCTATCAACATGGTTATTTATTAACTATGTTTGCTTTCTATTTACCTTACGCTCATAATCGAGTTAGTAGATTACAATATATTATTGTTACTAAATTATAAGAGGTGGTACGTTACACTGTCGATCGCATCACAGGGTCACATAAGTTTGTTGATGACCATCACATGCTCTAAAATATCACTAAAGGGCGTACTGAGATGGTACAATCCCACCAGCTGCGTTTGCAACTCCTGGGCCAGAAACAAACCACTTTAGTCTCCAATGTCTTCAAGAAGTCCTTAAAGATATTGATAGAAAATAGAACATGTTTTAAAAAAAGCCACATATGAGACGACTCTTGAGATTGATGTAGATAATAGTTTGTTATTGCGGAGCTCAGAGCCGAGAGAATGTTGTGTTGTATCACAAATAGCAGGGCATGGCCATGGAGGTGCTGAAGATGGCTCCGATGGCGCTGATGGAAGCCGCGATGCAGCCCACGACGCCCAGCGCCACTACCTCGTAGCACACCATCTTCCTCCAGCCGGGCGCCTCGCTGGGAACCACGAGCATATTGGTAACAGATGTTAGAACGGTTTTCTCGATTTTGTATTACTTGATCGGCGTAGAACCCGACAAGAAGTAAGCCAGAGCGAAGCCAACGGTTGGTATCATAAAAAACGCGTCAAATAGCTGATGAAAGGAACCATTTTAAGCTACAGTATAGCATTTTTATAAAGTCAGAATTTAAGTTAAGTATCGTCGAGCCGTCTGCGTTTTGTAATTCAGCAAAATTTATGCTTCCAAAAAAAGACCAGCGGATGAAGTAATTGTTTAAAGTGAGTTCTGATTATTAGCTTTAATTAAGGTGATACCAATTACATTAGATATAATATTAAAAGATGACGCTTGCTCATTAGGACGATAACTTGAATTTAATGACTGTGTTACATTTTAATGACTATGTTACATCAAATAGCTTTAATAAATCAGCACCTTAATTGCGTAACACGCTATCAATCTCAATGTAAATCATTTTGAATGATATTGCTAATCCATTGCTTCTTATGTTCGAAAATTATCTGTTCAACAAAATAACGCAATGAATGTTGTTGAACTGTCAAAATTACAGCTTTTGCTACCGATAATGTGTTACGCAATCACCCCGCAGGTCTATTAAGTAATAGTGTTACTCATCGAAATTTACATCACTTCTAAAATCTTTATGTTGTTTTTGGTTTATTCGAGACAAAACAGCGTTTCGAACTAAATATGTCAGAAAATTTCTCATTGGCCTCAATGGTATTTTTCTCACAGCAAAACTTTAAAAAATCATCAACCTTAAATTATTTGCAAATGGCAAATAAAACAGCCGCTATAGTGTCCGCGAGTACTCACACGGGCGTCTGCCCCTCCGGCACGGGCTGGCTCATGAGCTTCAGGTAGCAGGCGGAGGGCAGGATGTACGTGAGCAGCGCGACGGTGGTGGCGCCGATGAGCGCCAGCAGCGTGTAGAACCGCGGGATGCTCTCGCCGATGAACAGGATCCCCAGCATTATGGACACGCGCACAGCCATGCGCCAGCCTGTGGAATCTGTGAAGAACTAGAAATAAATACCTGGGAACTACCTACTAAAACTAAACTACTGTTGTTGTTAAACTACTGTTGCTCACTCAGGAGAATCAGTCACAGAAAACATTATTAGCTAGGATAAGCAAATTAGCAAAGTTATCCGCTAAACATCCAGGTAGTATTTTATCAACCTTGGTTTGGTTTACACAATATTATAAAACTTTTCAGAATCTAGTTTTTGTGTCAGCTTACCTCTAAGTACATTGTAGAGCTCCTCAACTTACCTCTAGGTACATTGTAGAGCTCCTTGACTTATCTGTAGGTACATTGTAGAGCTGTTCGACTTATCTGTAGGTACATTGTAGAGCTCCTCGACTTATCTGTAGGTACATTGTAGAGCTCCTCGACTTATCTGTAGGTACATTGTAAAGCTCCTCAACTTACCTCTAGGTATTTTGTAGAGCTCCTTGACTTAACTGTAGGTACATTGTAGAGCTCCTCGACTTATCTGTAGGTACATTGTAGAACTCCTCGACTTATCTGTAGGTACATTGTAGAGCGCCTCATCTTATCTGTATTTATATTGTAGAGCTCCTTGACTTATCTGTATGTACATTGTAGAGCTTCTCGATATATCTGTAGGTAAATTGTAGATCTCCACGACTTACCTCTAGGTACATTGTAGAGCTCCTCAACTTACATCTAGGTACATTGTAGAGCTCCTCAACTTACCTCTAGGTACATTGTAGAGCTCCTTGACTTACCTCTAGGTACATTGTAGAGCTCTTCGACTTCCTGGCAGACGGGGTTGATGATGATGATGAACGCGGCAAGCAGGTGGATGGCCATGAGCACGTTGGCCGCCAGGGTCAGGGGGGTGGCCGCCATGGAGAGCGCCACGTTGGGCAGCACGCGCTCGCCGAACACCGCGTAGCCGCCGATACCCACCATCAGGTACAGGATCAGCACAGCTAGACGTGCCAGAAATGTACATTAAACCAAGTTACCCTCGTTCAAGTATTTCTTGCAAATTTGATTCAGGTCAAAACTCTGGACTAGCTAAAACGTAATGTAACAAATTTCTCTTTTTAAGTGAATTCAATAAAAAGGAAGAGGTTCTCAATTCGGTTGTATTTTTTTTACACGCTTTTATTATTAGTTTTTTTTTTACCTGTATGTTTGTTTGTATGTATGTAACTGACTCCTTTGGGCTCGATTTTGCCCAACTTTAAGCGATCAGATTTACTTTAAACGTTGTAGACTTATCAACGACCGACGACAATACAATATTTTGATAAGCTCATCTCATTATCCTGATTAGGATCGCCAGGATTAGTGATTTTAATACAGGTCCTCTGCGAGAATCATGTGATCCTGGAGAAATCGAGGGGACTCTTCAAATATTATAGGCACACCTATAGCGTTTAGGGTCTTTTCTCTCTCGTGCATTTTTTCTCGGAAAGCAACATTTGGTGAAGTGGAACTGATGATGAAGACCACAGATGGCCACCGGAACTACTCAATAATAAGTATTTCATATTGCGATTCGATTACTTTAATATGGTAGCTAAGCAATTTATTCTTGTCATAATGCGAATGGTGAAATGGAGCTGATGGTGAGTACCAGGAGAACTTCTCAACAATTAACGTCCCTGCATAATGAAAAGCAATATTTTGTAAAAGGCGATGAGCAAGTTGACATTAGGCCATTGCAACTTAGATACATTATAAACAGACCCACAAAAAAGCGAGAAATAAAAACGTTTTAACAAAAAAAAAAAACGACTTCCAAAAAAAACACTACAAAGTGAAAAATAACTTTAATTTCGAAAGTCGGTGGCAATAAACTAAAATACAGATCCAAAGATAACGATGTCGAACTAGGTACTTGTTAAAAAGTTGTCAAAGAAAACTTACCGAAAAATGCATATTGCAGACTCTTTCCGAACTTGGACTTGTCCACCATATCGTTTTGGATGGTGGGGAAGGTGGAGGCTCCTCCGAAGGCAAACATGATGGTGCCGGTGGCCAGGAAGAAGTCCATGAAGCCGTGGATGCCGTAGCGGTAGGTGAACGGCGTCGCCTCATTCATCATCTCGATGAAGTACAGAATGCAGGCGATGAGCGACGAGCCGAACGCAAGAAGACCCATCAGGCTAAAAGTTTTCATGTTAAATTTATAAGTACAAGGTTCATGGAATGACATAAGTATGGTAACCTTTCAAATTATTGTTCACTGCGAATTAGGACGGTATTATTCTAGTGGTGCTAGTCCATCCATGGGCCGCTAAGTAAGTCAACCCATAACACTACTCACTGGAAATCCTTAGGCGTTCCGAAGAACATCAGCGGGGTCATAGCGCCGACGACTATGAGGTACCAGGTGCAGATGGTGAGCGCGGGAAACAGGGACAGGAGCACCGCCTCGATGATCTGCGCCGCCAGCAGGAGGTACACCACGGAAGCGCCGAACAGAGTCACGATCATCGCCATCGATACCACCACGCTGGGAATGGTAGGAAAAGGCTGAAGGTCAAGGACGATTAGTTAGTCAGCAAATTAAAGCTAGTTGCCTATAATATTATTATGCCAGGCACTTCTGCAATATCAATGTCATTAAAATTCACAAAATGTGAATCTCTTTCTTTGTTAGTGTGGACTGTCGAATACGTGGCGTTTAAACACTACTGGATGTATGCCTGTACTATGTCTAATTATGCGTCTCATGTCCCTTAACCACCGCCACGGCCATCTAGCTAACAATTAATCAAATAGGTTCCTGTACCTCCACCCCTTGCCAAGCGCCTGCTCAACGATAATGGCGTAGGGGTTCCTCTTGCGGGTCCTCATCTCGGGGTCCCGTGCCTCCAGGATAGACCAGCAGTCACCAAGCCGCATGCCGCTGAACGCAGCGACCCAGCATATCAGGACGATCAGTGGGACGCCAATCCATCCTGTAATTGTATAGAAATGTTAGTAGTAACACTGTTAGTAAACCCTGGTGAACTTTTTGGTATAAAACGTTCTTCGAGCACGTTCTTTCTACCACCAGTGTATCGGTCTAACAATCGTTTGGGAAAACGCTCTGCGGAAAATTCAGTCAATCGTGTTTGACTCATCCTCGGCCTAAGCTTAGACAGACGAGGCAGCTGGGTAGGTGGGAATCTAAGTTAGGGTAGCCGAGGCTACGTCCTCCCCCGGTGGATTCCCGCATTGTCGAGGCGGGGGAGCTCAGTAGCCGGGGCTTGGTCACCCATGGTGAAGCGAAGAGGAACCCGAGGAGGGGCCGCTCGTCAGGGCTTTTGCCGGTAAGCCGACGACGTAGCGGCCAATAAGTAGGTTGCAGTGCTGCTTGGGCGACATCGCAACTGAGGCGGGCCGCGATGTCGTATGGAAGACATCGCGGCTAAGTGTTGGAGGCCGCAGCGGGAGAGTCGGTATTGCGGTGCGCCGCTCTCCCTACCTTCCGCGGCCTTGACGGGGTCGCCCCCATCTGATGGCAGACGCGGTGGGGCCGCAGGGGAAGAAGAGTGTTGGTATGGCGTTGGCCGCTCTCCCTATCCTCTGCGGCCAAAAATTGGCAGGCGGCGGGGCCAATGACCTGATTCGTCGCAGGGGGACCAAGGGTGCCCAGACACGGCGTCGTCTGGCACCCATGTGCTGGTGGGATAGGTGGTCACTGCGTGCTATGTGTCCTGGTGTGCCGGTGATGGGGAGTACTACCCAGAGTAGGGTCTGGTGACGGACAGCCGCGGCGGGTTCACGGATGAGTTGCCGTAGTAAGCGGCAGAGAAGGACACCGTGGAGTTTTAGTGGGTTAGAGTCCCACATAACTGCACTATCTCCCCGTAGTAGTGCAGAATGCATGAGCATTTCTCCACGATAAAAAAAAGGGTAGCTGATGCTGAGTAGGGGGGCTAAAGCTAAGAACATACATTATGTAGTCACACATCATTTGCATTATAGATATGAGTCTTATCAATAGGATAAATAAAGTTTATCGCAGTAAAACGCCAAAAAATGAAAAATAAAAATGCAACCTAAAACCAAACTAATCAAAGCAGTGTACAGCAGTAACATACTTAAACATGCATACTTGTGTCTACACAGTTAGGTACATTCTTCACATTGAGCTAACGCTATAGGTAGTGTTGTCAGTAAGACAAGGTCAGATGGTAACACAAAAAAAAACTGATAATACCAACGTATTAGCTGAACGATGGAAAAGTGCACAAGTAGAACTTGTTTGTTAATTGGGCTAGTTTATCACCGGCCAGTGGGTTCTGTGGGCTACGTCTCTGTGCCTGTGGACAACGAACTGGAACTGTGCTGTCATGTTGAAACACTATACTCGAGGCTTGAAGGCTAAGTGTACTAATTTACTGTGATTATTTTATTTGATATTGTATCTTAATTCTTCACAGTCCAGTGAATGTACCCAAATATTAATGAGTTAATAATTTTATTACTCTCGTTAGCATAACAGTCGTGCTAGAGTCGGTAGTAGGTATACGAGAAGATACGATAACAAATTATGAAATAACAATATACAAAATAATATACTTATGGGGATATAAAGGTTTATATTATAGTATTTCGTAGTTTCAGACCATTATCAGGCCCACGGTAGAGTCGTAAATTTTTTGTGTAATCTTCTAAACTAATCACTACATAGTATAAAACAAAGTCGCTTTCTCTGTCCATTTGAATGCTTAAATCTTTAAAACTACGCAACGGATTTTGATGCGGTTTTTTTTTTATAGATAGAGTGATTGAAGAGGAAGGTTTATATGTAGTGTATTTAGTATCAGCATTGCACCCGTGCGAAGCCGGGGCGGGTCGCTAGTTTATTTTATAAAGGGAAAGTATTTGATTTGTAGTCTTTTTGTTTGTTACGCTTTCGTACTAAAACGGCTAAACGGATTGGAGAGAAATTTATCACATTGGTAGACCATAATCTGGATTAGGACATAGAATTTTTTTATCCCGATATTCCCTCTGGATCGAGACTTATGCGGATGAAACCACGGGGCGCAACTGGTTAAATAATAAATACAGTCTAATTTATTTTATAAAGGTTTTATATACGACAAACAAAGCGCCAATAAGTGTAATATTAACAGTTGTGTGTTACTCGTACTACTAGATCACATGATTTACAAATATCAGGAAAATATCAACTGGGCCTTGAACTGATCACTTATCTCGTATTTTGTCGGTCTTACATTTGCATTGATTAGTCAGTCTTAAAGTATCACATTCTAGTATTATCTGTCTCAAATATATTTAAATGTAAAATATCTTAAGGTAAGCTCATAAGCTGCCAAGGCCAAAGTAATTCATCCAACCAGGAGATTATTTTTTGTGTCGAGCGTCCGATACGGGCCATGTCCATGTGGTACAGCTAACATTCAATCATTGACGTGTGTGTCACTGTACACGGTGTACAGTGACACACACGTCAATGAATCAAATTTTAAATAAATAAATAGCCTTACACGCTATTTATTTATTTAAAATTAGTAAATAGCGTTTACAGTACACACGATTTATTTATTTAAAATTTGGATGTGATTAAAAAACTGTCTCATTTTTGCGCAGTCTCAACTTTTAAAAGCTCGAAAATAAAACACCCACACATAATCATCTGTGTTCAAAAATTAACAAAGAAACAAGGTAGATAGACTTGTTTTAGGCAATTATTTTGATTAGGTAGATGATTATATTAATGCTATCTTTCATATCAAAATAATCGCAAAAATAAATCTGATCAGGCCATTTAAATATTTTCAAGACTATAGACCTGTAAGTATCAGATTTCCTCTTGCAATTTATCACCTATATAGTGTAAGTTAATATGTTAATTCAATGTCAATCTTAAGAGATGATCTGAGTGGTGTTGATAACAGACGGCGTCGATCGTTAGCCGGCCGCGACTCCTGCGCGTTACTATATCGATGTAGTTTGGTTGGAACTTGGAACTGCGCAGACGCAGTATCTTCTCACACTCCGCATATTCAATACCTGTCTGTAAGATTCCGGACGATTCGAATCGCTTATTGCTTTAACAGTGCCAATATTGATTAATGTCGTGACATAGTAACAAAAACTTTTAAACTAAAGATCTTATTAAACGAAACCTGAAGAACCTAACCTTGAAGAACTTATTAGACGTACTTACCTACATAAGTCTAGCATAAGACAAGTTTCTTTGTATAAACATGTATCGATAGTTCCTTATGAAAAGAAAATATTTGGATGATATTGAAATATAAAGAAAGTTAATTTTACATCACATACCTATATTACCTAATTAACCACCAAGTTTTAATTGAGCCAAAAAGGCAGTTCTACGATTATCATCGAAATGGAAGAATAAAAATGTTTTATTGGTTTAACTGTTTAAGTTAATTAGTAGCCCAGGAAAACAAGTTTATTTCAAGGCAAATCTGTGAAATAAATCATAGTGAAGATGTATCACCGGAATTATCTTTATTCAAGCATTATTATTGAGATAGACAGGCCACACGGAGGAGCATATGTCCCAGCAATGAGTGCGATTGAATGTACTATAAATAAATAAATACATCTATACTAATATTATAAAGAGGAAAGGTTTGTATGTATGTTTGTAATGACCAGGCTCCGAAACTACTGGACCGATTTAAGAAATTCTTTTTGAATTAGATAGTTTATTTATAGAGGAATACTATCACTATATAGTGTAAAACAAAGTCGCTTTCTCTGTCCCTATGTACGCTTAGATCTTTAAAACTACGCAACGGATTTTGATGCGGTTTTTTTTTAATAGATAGAGCGATTCAAGAGGATGGTTTATATATACTATACATGCATGTATGTATAGTAGAGAAACATTGATAATTTTAGAGGTTTCTAATGTGATGTCGTAAATAAACACATTTTTTTGCGCTTACTTTTCAAACGCTGGCTGAACCCTACGAGATAGGTCAAAATAATGTACTACAAAATAATGTATACACCTTAAAAAGGTCTACAAAAAAGTCCGCGATGGTATATGTCTATCTCTTAGGGATAACCCACAATAACCATTTTTATCCTTTACTTTTTAAGAGAAATAGTGGCTTATTTACGAAGCGATTTTAAGCAATACAGCATTATTCCTTATCCAATTAAGTACCTTAAATACATTAATAATAATAATACTTTATTTCAGACCATGGTGTCCATTTTGTTAGTAACAATGTTCTTATAGACTAGTGTTAGTAAACTTAAACCTACCCACAGCAAAATATATGTATAAACAGAACAGAACAAAACAACAGTCACTACTGCGCCATTCCATGAGAAATGGCGCAGCAATTATTGATATAACTGCAGTCCAGCCGACTAGCGATCATGCTAAGGATGCTGTTGGCGCTGCCGCGAACTCTACGCACCAGGGATGCGCATCTTTTACGCATCGTAGCGTAAAAGCAGTCTACGCGATGTACAGCAAACATCCCTGATGCACTACAGAATCGCCGCAGCCCCATCAGCACCCTGAACGCATTATTAAATTGGACTCGGAGGGCACTGTAAGACTTTTGAGTATAGTTGGCCCACAGGCTGCACGTATAGAAAGATGTACAATAAGACCTAAAAAGTGTAATTTTGACCTCTGTCGAACAACGTGCAAACCTGCGAGCCATCATGTTCGCCCGCACTGCCAGCGCCCTCCGTTCCCTCTCGATGTCATCATTGTCCCTGAGGTCAGAGGTCAGAATATGTCCTAAGTACTTACATTTAGACACCCTACGCAAAGCTGTACCATTAAGCGTAATATTGGGAAACACGTTACCTGTCTCTTTTCCTCTGGCCTCAAAGACCATGACTTCACTTTTGAGTGGATTATATTTTAATCCATGTTGTTCGGCATATGCTTCACAGATGGTAAGCAGATTCTTAATGCCACATACCGATGCACTCAGTAGAACCATGTCATCCGCATAGCTTATGTTGCTTACATTAATTCCGTCTATGTGACAACCTACCCGGGTCCTACTGAGTGCCTCAATCAGATCGTTCATATAAGGGTTGAATAGGGTTGGCGAGGACAATCCCCCCTGCCTCACCCCGCACTGCAACCTGTACGATTGCGACATGGTTCCCGACCATCGCACGCCATTGACCTGATTTCCGTACCAGTACTCCCGTAGTATTTCAGTACCAGTACTTCCGTACAGTACATTGTGCATTTAATATAGATAAATATGGTCCTTTACAGCATGTAATTTAAATTAATATTTTCGAAGATATTACAGATTTAAAATGCAGGGACATAGCGGTTGCTGCGGTACCGGCGGCAGGGGCTGGCGGCAAGTTAAAAAAAAAACATTAAATTAAAATTATTAATTATTTAATTAAATTTATTAAATTTCATTGCACCCGTGCGAAGCCGGGGTGGGTCGCTAGTAGACTATATAACATCACGCTACGACCAATAGGAGCGTCGCAGCAATGAAAAATGTTGCAAAAACCAACGGCTTAACGTGCTTTCCGAGGCTCGGAGGGGTCTCGGTATGTAAAGATCGTCACCCATCCACACACCAACCGCGGCAAGCGTAGCTTAACCTGATCGATCGACCTCTGCGGCTGTTATTATTTAGCCACGGGCCCCTCGCTAGCCCCTAGCTTTTACTGGGTAATAGCTTGATGTGTAGTCGTGCGTACTAAGTAGTGGAATATATATTTTAGTAGTTTAAGTAGTAGGTTTTTTCCTCAACTTAACGCGGGTGAAACCGCGGGGCACTGCTAGTACATTATAAAAGTCCATTACGATACCTTGTGCGAAAACAAAATATCGACTGGCAAAGGTCCTGAAGTTACTTTTGTGTGTATTTAATATATTTCGTAAAATATTGGTTGTATGTCAATGTATTTTACCGCAACTTTCTTCATTACCAGCTTAATTTTACAATGAAAAAGTCTTTTACAACATTATCGTAGGATCAACGGTTATCGACATAATTAAGTCTCTGCTCTGAACATGTCAAAGACAGCGAAAACTACTGTTTTAATTTAAACTTTGGGTTATGCAATAAAATGATGAGTTATTACTTAATTAGTTTCCAATATTTTCTAAAAAGTAATTTTTTAAATTATTTAAAAAATGATTTTTATTTTTTATTGAACAATTACAATAAAACCGGAAAACGATACCGAAATATACCATCAAACAGCCAATTTTTGACAGCAATTTTTATGTTTTCGTACATAATCTGCCTAAACTTTTCTCAACTATGTTGGGGTCGGCTTCCAGTCTAACCGGATGCAGCTGAATACCAGTATTTATTTCGTACATCGTACCTAAATAAAGGTTAATCCGATGAGGTTCTCTTCACAGAAAATATCTTATTTTGTTGGGCGGGCAGGAGAAGTACCTATTCGCTGGAGCCTAAGCTACGTACAACTGCTGCGAGTAAGTACAACTTTTCCGTCCAAATGATGTCGTAAGACCGAGGTAACTAAAGGATTATGGCGCGAGGCAGCCCGTTGTGCTGATCGTTTATCAAATGCAACAATATGGAAAGATTTCCTCACGAGCGTTCCTTTAGCGGTCGCAAGATCCGTTTTCAGCTATAAATGTGGTATTTTCTATGTTTATGTATTATCTACGAATTTCTATTTTATATATTCCACTTATTACATAATGTCACAATACCAACTGACACCGACGTCATTAGTTGGTTGCTGTTTTTAATATATTATGCTAAATAAGTACGTAGGTACAGCTAAAATAGCTTCATGTTCCTACGATTGATATATTCGGTCTGAGTGTCCGTGTACGAGCTGGACGATGAGTGATATATGTTTCTTTAAATAAAAGTCACCTAAGTAATGTAGCAAGTAGGTACATCCGTCGTCCATAGTTGTAAGGAGAGAGCAGAAAAAGAGCTACTTAAAACTATATTATTTTCTTGATTCCCACGACTGCGTTCGTGTGAAAACTAACTATAATATTAAATATAACCACTGACACTCAATGATAATGTAGCTTTCTAAGAATTTACGGAATCGAAACAGTAGACACGGAAATTAACCCCCACATAAACCCACACATTTTACCTCTTTATAATACATAATTATGTATTAGTATACATAGTACAGATATGTGGACATACATAATATAGCTACCTAGTATATTCTTGTAATATTCCATTGGTCCATGGAAACTTTGACAACACGGTCTCGCACCGTAAACACGTTTCGATAAACAAATCGTTTTATAACAGTTCGCCCAAACCTCTCGGCGATACCGACATAAATGGAATGCGAGGTGACTCGGAGAATGACAACACCATGTTGACTGCACCAAGGATAGGAATAGAATACGATCGTTTTGTTGCAAGAATGTGAGTTATGATAATATACAGAGGTTCTTTAAAATAGCTGGCTGGGCTGGCCACGTTTGCGTATGCCCAACGAGCTGTGGGCAACTACGTGGAACCCAGACACAGCTATAAGGCGTCGCAGCAGACCCCGTAGAAGATGACGGGACGAGCTGTATGGACAAACGACCGGTGGTTCACTTTAGCCCTGTATCGAGTGAACTAAGTCATGGGGCCTTTGCAAGCAGTGGGATGTTGCAGGCTAACAGTAACCAGTAAAATAGTTTGATTCTAGTTCGTCACATACTTAGTACGGAAAAAGAATTTGAATCGGTTTGCCTACAATAAACTACTACTGGAGCAGGTCTATGTAGACTGCCACGCATTCAACTCGATCTTCGGCAACTGTCATCCAGCTGCTTTCAGATGACTGCTTATCTTGCACTAACTTAGGAGAAAGACTAGACAAAACGTGGAATTAAAAGGCGTGAAACGGTGAAAGGGAGGACGCATTCAAGGCCGTAGACGCTGACTACATGATCATTTCATTTCTCGTTTTTCAAACTGGACCAATATTTAGTAGTAAATTATTTAATTTGTAACTGTACGCAGATGACACGTGTCTTTTTTATTTTGGTCACTCCATACTTAGTATTATTACTGAAGCACAGCAGGATCTGCATGTCTTAAATGCGTGGCTTAAGCAAAATCTACTGACTATTAATATTAACAAAACCGCATACATAATATTTTCTCCTAAGAACAAAAAGGTTCCTGCTTTCCCTCCTCTTACGGTAGATGGCCAACAATTGTTAAGATCAAACCATGAGAAGTACTTAGGTCTGATCTTGGACAGTAGATTGTCATTCAGACCTCACATTGACTACGTAAGAGGCAAATTAATCCCGTTGACTGGAGCTCTGCGAAATATCGCTAAATGTATACCATTTAAATTACGCTACACAATTTATAATACCCTCATCAAACCGCATCTAGACTATCTAATACAAGTATGGGGACAGGCCGCTATTACACATCTTCATGACTTACAAGTAACACAAAATAAAGCAATCAAAACTCTGTTTAATTACAATTACTTAACACCTACAAAAGAACTTTACACTAAAACTAAACTATTTAACCTAAAAACATTATATACATACCACACATGCATACTAATAAAGAAAATTCTAACTAACAAAATACACTCACAAATTACTTTCAAGCGCAAAATTTACCACTACCACGCTAGGAATAGGGATAGTATAGAACTGCCTTCAGTAAGAACTTTGTACGGAAGGAGAACCATACAGTTTGAGGGAGCGCAGCTTTATAATAAATTACCTAAAGAAATAAGAGACTCCTCATCAATGAACATTTTTAAAAATAGATTAAAGTTGTATTTGGCCAACCAACAATAATAAACGACTACCACTGTATGTACGATAGATCGAACGACAACTATGTTTATTAGAAGTAATAATATTTTATTTTCGTTAAGTTTCTCATATCTAAGTGAACGATGTATGTTCTTTTTGAGAAATAAACTTCTTTAAACCGAAAAAAGCACAGAAACCACATTTAAAGAATTTCCGCGGCTTTGTTGTTCCTACTAACGTTCTTCTTCTTCTTCTTATCGTGTCGATGGTACTTTTCTTCGTTGTGTTCATATTGTTTGAGCCCAGTGGATGGCCACGTTGGTTGCGGCATCAGTGGCTACTATAATGTTCGATGAAACCGCCGTACAACACACTAATTGTAGAAACTGAATCATTGCTTCATAAGTTTCAAAAATTTGTCTGCCTAACACGTAAATAACGCAATGAATGTTACTAAATTGTCAAAATGAAACCGATTCCCATTGATACTGTGTTACACAATAGCCCCGCTGGTGGATCATGTCTTCAGTTACCACAAAGGGTACTTTTTATTATAGTAGGTACGTACTTACTACAAGAAGCAGTTCCCTAAGGTTACGAGTGAATGCAACACATTGACCTATTTATATTGATTGATCAATATACATACATACATTTATTGCGGTGTGTATGCAGCGTCTCTCCGCAGACACACGTGAAGATCTAATGGCTGAGTTAGCAAACGGTGACTGAATTTTGGGCCCAACTTTAAAAAATATATATTTTATGTTTTTGCCATCGCCATACTAAGAAGAAGAGCTATTTATTTGTAGACATAATAGTTGTAGGTATCGACACCCGCTTTTTAACCGACTTCCAAAAAGGAGGAGGTTATATGTTCGACTTTATGTATTTTTTTTTTGTTTTTATTTATGTTCACCGATATCTCCGTCAGTTGTGGACCTATTTTAAAAATATTTTTTTTTGTTTGAAACGGTATGGTCTCGAGGTGGTCCCATTGTCACAAAGTCGGAATCTGATTAGGGAATCCCACGGAAATTGAGGGAAACCCTCAAAATTTATAGGCACATCTATAGCGATTTGGGTATTTTTTATAGTAACTCGTGGATTTGCTCTCGGAAAGCTCCATTTGGTGAAGTAGAACTTATGATGAAGACCACAGATGGCCATCGGAACTACTGAATAATAAGTATTACACAGGTTACGATTCGATTAGGTAGTTTAATGTTGTTGCTAAGCAATTTAGCTCGTCACAATGCGTATGGTGAAGTGGAGTTGATAGTGACTTTTCAATCAGTCCCAGTCCTCCTGGTTTTTACTAGAAGAACTCCTCAACAATTCAACGTCCCTGCATCGGGAAAAGCAATATTTTGTAAAATGTGATGAGCAGTTGACATTAGGCTATTGTAACTTAGATAAATTACAAACTGATCCACTAAAAAGTGAAAAATAAAAACTTTTTTACAAAAAAAAACAACCAACTTCCAAAAAAAAAAACTACAAAGTGATAAATAACTTTAATTTCGGAAGTCGATGTCAATAAACGAAAATGGGGAACCAACGATACCGACTTCCGAAATTAAAGTTATTTATCACTTTGTAGTTTTTTTTAGAAGTCGGTTGCTTTTTTTTCATCGAAATCGAAATTTCATCGAAACCGAAACGAGCTTAGAGGTTCAGAAACCACTGAATTGCAAAAGGTAATTGTTAAAGTACTTATATGTATATTCGCTTGGCATTTTTACTCATTAGTAAGGTATAATAATAGTACATTGCGTAGTATTAAATGCTTTAATAAATATTTCAAATTATCGTCATTGGGTACGACCTAAGGTAGATTTACCAACATTACGCACAGCAATGCAACTTAGAGTGTATAAAAACATCTGGCGCCTTTTGTAAGTAGAACGGTCTAGTAGTACCTATTGGCGTCAGTGCTCCGCCGCACGCTGATGGTACTTGTATTGATCGATAGCAATAAACTAGCAGTGATCTGTCGTCCAAAACTAAAACTACAATGACTAACTGAATATCTACCACTGTGAGGGGCTAAGAATTCAATAGGACACGTTAAAACGCCAGCAAACTTTACGCTTAGCAAACGGGAGATTTTACATTTTCAAGCTAAAGATATGACATCAGGCACTTACCGGTCTTGACCAGCGCTCGCGGCAGGGCCAGCACCCCGCTGCCAGCCATCTCGCCGGCGATCAGGATGGCCGTCTGCTCCATCGACAGACCCTGACGGTTCTCATCACCATCACCCTAACGATCAAAGAGCCTTATATAAAAAAGATACTTACGAGGTTTATTCATTAAGCTAAAAATAAAGAAGAACAGAGAGCTTTCATTGAGTTTCTGCAAAGTTATCCGAGCTTTCTTTGTCAACAACGAGTGGAGCACTACACTTTAAAATACTATGGTGCTGTGAATCATCTGCATCATGTTAGCTCGTGCACTACGCACATTATAAGTTTCCTTTGACCCATGAAAAGGTCCAAGTAATTAAGTATACGTACCAAACAGCAAACAACCAATCTTTATACTTTAATAACTCTGACCAAAAATTTAGTCTAATATTGCGCAACCAATACCTACTTTATATTACACTAATAACTGTTGAACAGTGGGCAGAAAGACCGGCTTGTTTACGTATCAAATACATTCTTTATTAGGTAGAGCGCTGTTTTCGACTTTTTATCATAACGGTTGTGACTATGCCGTCCGATGAAGACCGGTCACCCAATCGATAAAAGAACGATTAAAATTGGGGATATTTTGGGGCCTGTATAATAAAGCAATACATAATATTATTATTTAATAGTAACGTGTTATTTAATACACGTGGGACCATCCTTGGACGCGTGCATATCAAATAATAACGTAGAGAGTTAAAAAAACCTCGTCGTAATATCCTCGTGTCTGTTCAGTCGCCACATTTATTTTCGTATTGTTGCTGCTCTAATTAATATCTCGTAGAAGTTATGTTTTATAACGCAGTTAGTTAAGTAAACTGACGAGTTTATCTCATTAACATGTTTCGAGACATCTCACGGCTACATTGAGCAATCAAATGAGTTGGGTAGGTACGTCAGGTACTTCGACGGCGACGCGCAGAGGCACAACTATGCTATAACGCACAAACAATAATCCCAGAACATTCTTATACTTAAGTGGACGAACACTTTGTTCAATTAAATTATTGAAGCTGATCTTTCAGGAAGATCAAGAAACACCTTTTGTTTTCAGCCTATTTAAGTTATGTAGCTGTAGGCAGAAAGTTAGCGATAGTAAAGCCTCCGGATGTTTTAAATTTAGTGCCTTTTTTAACTGACTTTAAAAAAGGAGGAGGTTCTCAATTCGGTAGTTTTTTTTTATTTGTTTTTACTGTAGTAAACAAACGTATTCATATAAAAACACATTTTCTAAATAAATACGCATACTTTAAGAATATGTATATCCACGGATATCTATGGTTGAGTACGCTAATTAAATAGTGTATAGACATAAGATAATGCGTGTTAACTTAGTGCCAGCTCCAGTTTCACCTGTCTCTCAGGTGCTACTGTTTATTTGAATTTGATACGAGTATACTACGAATGAATTTTCCACAGGAATCGAGGACCTAATCCAGTTAGCTACACTCTCTCTGATCCTATCTTAAGAGAGGAAGTTTAATGAGAGCGAATTCGAGAAGAGAGCGTTTGAAATTGAAACACAATAGAATCAGTAGTAACGTTAAATACAGATATTTACGTGTGACTTGCACGGCTTCAAGTGCCTCATACTGGTAGTACATGATGCTATCGAACAGCTGCTTACCTTCTTGCCCACGAGCGGCGTGGTCTCCGACACATTGTCGGCGCTGGCACTCACGCTCGCCTCCGGCTTCGACTCCAGTACTTTCTTCGACATTTTCTAAAACAAAATTACATTAATATAAAATCACTGCGTCCTGCTCCACCTACACGAATCTACTCATTCGTCTGTAGCGGGTGCATACAGGAACCGGTTACACCAAAATAGTTGTGGACGACATTACAACTTTTGTGTCCCAATAGTCTAAAAGGGTCGATTTGTTCAATTAGGCGTGCGTGGGTCAATATTTCCGGTGCGTCAATGGGCTGCTGAGATCGTACGGCTTCTACTCACAGAGTGCGCTTGCGCTCGCACGATCACGACCGGTCTGCGCGACGATGTCCACTCAACTGTTGCTAACTATATGAACTAGTCAGGTAACTTTGAATATTTCTGTACAAAATGGTACAAAATCTACTCTACCTAAACATGAACTTTATTGTTTCTATATTAAAAGTCATTATGTGCGTAGGTTTCTTGTGGCTAGTTCCTGTCGGTTGAATGTTAAGGTGATTATGTTAGTGTGGAGTAATTAGATGATGCTTGAGTGGCGGGAATGATATGCTCAACAATCATTTGAAATATTGAATAAGTAATGTTATTAATGTAGAAATTGCTATAGCTAATAAGTAGTGGACATTTTAGTACAACTTTATGTGATAGGATAGGGATATGGAGCCTGAACTCCGCCCTCATACCGATCTATTCTTGCTAAGACCTGGGTAACTCCTAGAAAGTTCAGGCAGTTACCTACCAATTAGATTTTGTCAAATTTTGTCCTTGACGCTGCTCTGTGAGTTTTAGACTATTTCGACCAAACATTACAACATTAGCAACACTCAACAGCACGGCACGGTCGTCGTCGAGTACTTAGGTGTCCAAGATAAAGTATAGGTACAGCATCATCTTGCTGATGCCCTTGTCCATTAGTTTAAACCTTGTCCCATGTCACTTGGGGTCGGCGCAACACGTTTGTTTCATCAGTCCGGCACGCTATCGTTCACTCCTTTTAATTTCTTATATCATCCCTTACACAATATTTTCTTTTCATTGGTCTTCCTCTCCCTCTTCATCCATCAACATTTATGTTCATCACTCTTTTAGTTACATGCGTATCATGCCTCTTCATCACATGCGCATACTCGTACCAACACAAACCATTTCCTATCAAACTTTCTTGTAACTGTCGCCACATTAAAACTTCCTCTATAATCATTTCTTATTTTATCCAGTCTTGTCACTCCACACATCGATCTCAATATTCTCATAACTGCTACACGTAATTAGTCATCCCTTCTTCTTTACGATCCAGCATTCCGATCCACACAATATGATATGCCTTATCACTACCGTGTAGATGTTCCCCTTTAACATGAGGGGCATCCGTGGGTTGCAAGTTGTTCCTGTGAGCTGTTGGGCCTTTCATCCATCCTGAGTTGATCCGGTGCGGTGCGTTGGTGCGAATAGATGATTTTCATGCCATCATACGCAAACGGTGTGCGTCGATGTTGCGGCGATTCAGGGGTGGCCCGAACAGTATTTTAGCGACACTGGCGGACAAGGTTGACGGACCTTTTATGAGACTCTGGGCTGGCAGACATGTGCGTGCTCATGTTCATGTAGCCAATTAGTGTATGTTGTTGTTTGTATATTGTTATTTACTAACATAGGATAAGTTCATACTAACAATTTATGGATCATAAGGTCTGAAATAAAAATCTGAATTTGAATTTGAATTTTGTTACGTCTGGGTCTACTTCTATACGATGAGCGACAAACTTCTATTCTATTTTTCCTCTATGGCAATGGTGCCGGTGTCGACAATTCTGCCAATGTCAGATGTGATATGAGAAAACGTGAGGAAAAGAAAAATAAATAAAATGAAAAAACTAAAATTCTGCATACAATACTATTTCCAAATAGTTGAGTTTAATGTGAAACTTGTTGACGAGTAGGTATTATTAGGTACACTGAAACAAACAAATAATAAAAATATTGTTAGTTATATTATTAAATAAATACCCACTTAAATGATCACACAAAATCATCATAATTAGATGTCACTGACGCGGATAAAATACATCAAAGCTTCAAGGAGCTTTGGGGAAGGATATGTTAGTAGGGATGGAAAGTTAATTGGGACAGGGATTTAGGGAGAAAGCTATACAAGTCATGGGCTGGGTTATTATTGGAACAAAAGATATACTCCAAAGTACCTTCATCCAACCCACATTCGCAGAGAGATGTGTCTCTGAACCGTATTTTGTGAAGAAATACCGGGGAACAACAATGATCTATGCGGAGACAGCAAATTACAGATATTATTTTCTTGGATATTTTTTTACAAGGGTAAAACCAAGGCTTGGGTGTAATATTAGGCTGTATTGCGTGATAAAAAGCACCTTTCCGTTTACTTGAGTTTTGCCACTGCACCTGCCATGAGGACAGCAAGCTCTTTTTTGGAAAGCTCAGCAGATCATAGCCCTGACATTGGAAATGCTTTAGGTCAACGACTTGGGACGTTACCTACGTCCCAAGTCGTTGACCTACAGCATCCTTAGCAAGAGCATCCACATATTCGTTTCCTCTTATGCCACAATGACTTGGAATCCAGACCAAGTGAACAGTTTTGTGATTCTTGGCACAAGAGAAATGAGACTTTTTGATTTGTAATATAATTGGACTGTGCTGTCTACTCTTGAAAGGACTCTACTCTAGAGCTTGCAAGCAACTTAGTGAGTCTAGATGACACCTAAACTTATGATATGGGTTTCTATAAATAAGCACGCTTCTAATATGGCCACGCACTCTCCCGTAAACACTGTTGATTGTACAGGGCATTTGAATTTTAAAACGATTTTGTAGTTTTGTTGTATAACGCAGCACCAGTGCAAATTACATCTGATAATTTAGAGGTGTTCGTGAAAATTTCTCGAAATTGCACCACCGCTCACCAACCGCCGCATTGAAAGTAGAGTCCGCCCAAGGTGACTTTTTCGAAATGCCAATATCTGGTTTAAAACAAAACTGAAAATCATAATCAAAACTGAAAATAGGAAGTTTCGGAAACTGAACTGAGTCTTTGAGCTAAGCTGCGGATGGACGGACGGACGGACAGACGGACTTGGCGAAACTATAAGGGTTCCTTGTTGACTACAGAACCCTAAAGACAACTAAATTGAGAACTTCCTTCTTTTTTGACGCCGGTTAAAAATAAGCTGACATCGCAGGGTGATCTGCATGTCAGGGCCCTCTTACTTCAGACAACTTTCTCTATTAAAGATTTATTTCTCCGTTATTTTAACCAGTAAATAAAAGAGTATATAAGGATCATAGCCTAGGTTCAGCAGGTAGAGGTTCTAGGAGTAGAGAAAGCTGGGATTCAAAGTGCCGGCCGGTCTTCAAACCATGCGAGCTAAGCCAGACTAAGTTAGCTTAGCTCATGGTCTGCAACCCGCATTAAGCGCGTTATGCCCGGTTCACATTATTCCAGTCCAGTAATCCAGCGAGTCAATCCAGTCTAGTGGTAGACAGGATCATAGTAATATCGTTTACATTATTCTAGTAAAAATCTGTAGAATCGGCTTCGGTATAATGACAATGATTCTATTTATTTATTTATAGTTAATTAAAACGCCACAGGTCCAATTACATTAATTAACATAGAATTATAAAAAAAAATAGAATAAAATAAGCATTCAAATAAAATACAGTACAAAAATTAAATTCAAATTCAAAGATATACAATGCCTGGATTAAATTATTAATAATTATTTGAGTAAATGGTTAAATAAATTAAAAGCACCATAAACTAACATGTAACAGTGGACACCCTCTCATATCGTCTCTTACAAAACACCAGACAAGCACGCATTATTTTCTTCCATTCATCAGCAAACACATCACATTCAGGGTCGGCAGTCAGGAGGGCGTTTAGCATCCTTAGAGTTCGACATACTGGGGATTCGGCTCTAGCAACAGATCTAGATAGCGGTAGTGCGAACAGGTTATGACGGCAGCTTTGACGGTGCCCAAGGTATTTGTCGGGCACAAATAAGCGGCAGAAAAGTCCGTGGAGCTCAGTGCAGTCAATACGACCGCTTAGGGTTTTACAGGCAATCATGAGCTGATCAAAGCCCCTTCTTACCTCCAACGAATTGAAGCCCAATACCCCTAGAAGATAATTCGTTGGGTACAAGAATGGAAAGTATTGGTACAGCCTTTGATACAGAAATCTCAGGAAGGTTTTCTGAACTTTCTCAACCATCAGTGTCTGAGACGCAGTATGTGGGTGCCAGACAGGCGCTGGACTCAAAGCACTATGTTGTACATAGTACTTTCGGAAGCAAGTGCGATTCCCATCCCAACTCGTGTGTATTAAGGCTCTCGTTAGTAATCGGTCACTTTCTCCCCTCTACTTTAGGTACTATCAAATTTGAAAAGTGTTGCTCGCTCAAGTTTATTTACTTTTATCGGAATATTATAATATTAATTAGTATAAGTAATCTTAACCTACTTACTCGAAGCTGTAGAGCTTCGAGCGCGTAAGCTAGTAGTTGCTTACACTGATTGATATTTATTTCATCATTCTCCTGCCCTTATCCCAATTTATTTGAGGTCGGCGCAACAAGTCTTCTAATTGTTATTTATTTATGTACCGAAATTCGTCATTAATTTTGTTTAAAACGCCTGTCAGTAACGATTAGCAAATCGCTTTTTGACAGGTTATGTTTTTTTTTCTGGGGAAAGAATTTATTTTGATAAGCTAGACAGAGTGTAAGACCCATCACGAAGCCATCATTTATGCATTCTGTACATCATAATAAGTGACTGTGCAAAAATAATATTGTTAGGAAACGACTTTTATTTTTGAAAATTCGCTGTGTTGCGTTTACAGCAGTGCTATTCTGTAAAAATCTCACCGTAAAAACTTAGGTGAAGTGAGCTGTCATTCCACCTGATGTTAGGGATTGCCCCTATTGATAGCTCACTTCACCTAAGTTATCACGGTGAGATTTTTACCGAATCGACCAGCTGGACCTAATGCGAAGTGTAAGGCATGCAAAACATTGACATTCCTAACTAGACGGAGGAGGGAGGAGAAAGGGGGGGGGGGGTAGGTAACGGTATTTTTTATTTTTTCATCAAATTCGAAAACTATGCGGCCTAAAAAAAAAAGAAAAAATGTTTGCGAATATGGAATATGCAAACAGCGTTCTTGCTTATGATACCCCACATGCCTTAATAGCCCCACTCCGAATTTTTAAAACAGGGTGTCTTTAATCTCTGTTGCAAAAAAAATCTTTTTATTTGCAAAATAGTTGGGCAAACGTCATCTAAAACTGTTCCAAAATTCATTTCATGTTGATAGAATTAATAATTCTCAAGTTTTAAACAGCAGAACAGACATCTGTCATTGAGAGTGTGACAGAAGGACAGACAGACATACTGTCGCACCATAACGGTTCCTTTTTATCATTTTGGTAAGGAACCCTAAAAAAGAGAAAAAATCTGAATCTAGGACCTAATTGCATTTTATAAAAAAAAATCAACCGACTTCCAAATAAAACATTATAAGTTAAAAATAACTCTATTTGCCGAAATCAGTGTCGTTGGCATTATCGTATTTTGACACAGACTTCCGAAATTAACGTTATTTTTCAGTGTTTTATTTTTTTTTCGTAAAATTGTTTTTATTTTTCACCTTTTAATTGTATCTACCCCACACAAATTCACTTATCACTACCTACTTGTTATGTAAATATCAGTGACAAAAGCTCATCATTAAAAATAAGTGGGAAATATTCGTATTATTGAAGCTAACTCAAAAACTACCCAAGCAAAGTAATAAAAAAAATTATGGGACCACCCGTTGAAATATCGTTCAAAATTATGAGTTTTTGCTATTCTGGGTTGCCATGTTAGCAGTTACATTCCGCCGCAAACTTTAATTTATTTTAGCACAATGCATTTTTATGAATTTCTTTGTAGTTTCGTTTCAATACATGAATAGGGCTCATTTCAGGAAAAATGTCTCCCATACGCGGCACTGCATGCATGCGACGGAAGCACAGAACTTCATAACACAGGCACAATCATAAAATAGAGAAAGGTGTCAGACAGAGGTAAGAGGGTTGCTATAGGAATATTGCCAACTATAATTACTTGCAGCTTTTGTTCCGATTTTGGCCCCGTGCCAATAGAACTATGTAGAACTGCACTCATTTTTCATTCTGATCCACTTTTTTATGAAGCTAATTATTATTTACTCGCTGTTGACTGAACGAAGAAAACATTTCGGTGACTGAACAAAGGAGCACATACTGGCAACTCTGATGGATGAATGGTGTTTTATTTAATTTGGGGAATGGCAATACCAACTGACGTTTGGGTAATTCGCTTGCTATATTTCTGTGTGTGTATTTCTGACGATTTCTGCATGATTCAGGAATGAGGATAGATTTTTATCGAATTACTGTTTTCAATAAACTTGGTATTATAGACAATCTATTTTAGTGACAGCAGATAAGATCGGTGGTTTTCGCACAAGCGTCGTAACTATAACTTAAAAACTCATTGCGGCTAAAAGGTAATTTTGACTTTAATTTGCCTTGTTTGTGATAGCAAACTCGTAGACTGGATTTATTTTGAACTGGATGAGCTGTACAAAAATCTTTACTGGTTTGTATACCTTTCGACTCAATCTTTTCATAATACCGTTGAAGGCAACTTTGCATGTTGTGTCATCACAAACAGTGTTACTCATTGTTTAGCAGGTCATTTTCTGTTTTATATCGATTGGTCCATACAAACGCTAGAGGTTATAAGGGCAGATTTTTATACCTACATTTGAGTGGCTCCTTTATGGCAGATAATTATAATATTTCACTATAGGTAGTCTCTACAAAAGTTATTCGAATTTTCTTTACACATTTTCTGCAATGCTCTTCATTTGATTGAAATCCTATAGGTATATCATCAAAGCAAATTAATAATAACTGTTATTTTGAATACATTTATTTATTCAGTAAGCTGCTGGCTGCCTATTTTGCATACAACTTATGTTAATATGGTTTATTTCAGAAATAGGTAACTCATGTTTTCATGCATCAACAAATAAATATGAAAACCTTTTGTACCTACTTGTATAGAGTAATAATATTGACACACACTCGGCAATTAGTATATAGGACTTAGGAAAATAATAATAATGAATACGGGAGATACATTGCACTTTGAGTATAATAATACTAGTTATAGGTAATACTCTAGCTTTGACACTTCACTGTTGAATTATGGTGTTTTTACTGCCAGCTTAATTATTAAACTACTGTGAAAAAGTATGAAATAATAAAGTAACAGGCCACTGTTGTAGAATGGGAACACAACCGAAAATATTATTTACTAAGCATTTATTTACATCAGTAAATGCATCAATCAATCTATTGACTCAGCCTTTCGCAGTCCACTGCTGGACATAGGCCTCTCCCAGGCCGCACCACAATACTGCCGTGCTAAGGGCAAAAGAGGTATCTCAAAAAAAATCATTAAGTTGATTTTGATGGCATCTGATAGCTTTAAAAAATATGTATCCAATGAGCTAAGCCAAATACCGGAATCTTAATAAAAAAAAAACTTAAAAGTTTTCCCTATCTCAGTTTTACCTCAAATCACTAAGAGAATAAGAGCAAAACCTGAGATACCGCTTTTGCATTTAGCATTGCAGAATACTCTGTCCTCCACTTTCTGCATCTGTTCTTGAGGCATCAGTAAATGTATGAAGTTTGCTCTTTGCTTTGTTTTTTTATTGGTAACAGTCAGCAATGCTTTGTGTGCATACAATCATTGTGTACCATTATAGGCATCCTTATCTGCATGTGTGAACTGTGTACTGCTATGTATGTGTGTGTCATTCCACATAGTTATCTCAATAACTTCCAGACCTCATTATAACTAGACCACATAGTATAATATTACAACCAAGTACATTGCTCAGGCTCCGTAGTATTGATTGCAAAGCGATTGTCTCATTTAAAGTAATTGTATTCATATGACAATATTGTATGTTGGGAGGGTATAAATGTAAACAGATCAATAAAATGTTATATGAGCATACATTATTACTATTCCTATACATTCATTGGGATTCATTAATTTGTTACTTGTTGTATTCTATTTCTACTATGGTGATTTTTACCATCTGCCAACCATACAATTGCCTACAGTATGATATCTATAATTTAGATTGATGATCAACATGAATTGGGGCTATAATAATTTGTTGAAAGCAATAAGTACAGCCTATTGATTCTGTTAAAATCTCACCGTGATAACATAGGTGAAGTGAGTGTGAAGTAAACTATTAATGGAGGCAATCCCTAAAATCAGGTGGAATGACAGCTCACTTCACCTTAGTTTTCACGGTGAGATTTTTACAGAATAGCACTGCTGGTCAAAGAGTTTGCACAATATTTTACTAACCAGACAGCTCATTGAGTTACTAGAATCAATGAAATACCCAGCAAATGATTGTTATTTGTATTTATTTATCCTAAACACGACTGCAGTTTATTCATGTAGTAGATGTAGCTGTAAATGTGCTTTTGCCTGCTTGTGCGACTGAAACATTTCATGCATTGCATTATTGTTTATGAAAAATTGCAACATCAGGTTGTTATCTAGTACTTCTGTTCATTATTAACGAATCACTTATAGCTGAACATCAATTTTATTAAGATTTATAACAGTTAAGTTAGGAACTATCTTATATTTTTTCTCTTTCTCCCTTTTTTTCTTTAGCAAATAAAGATACAACTTTATAGTGTTTTGTTTTAGAAATGATGAGAGAAGATGATTGATTCAACATAGAAGAACAAGAAGGTAATAAACAAATTCTGTTTTATTCATAACACTATGTGTATGATATACTTAACATGTAGATGTGAATGTTTGATAACACAACATCCTTTGTTTGTAGTGATAAAAGACAGCAGTACAAGAAAACAATTAAAATGATGACATCAGAGGAATCAGACTCCCTGAGCACCGTCCCATCAGAAGGACATGCCGAGGATGTCTCAGGTGGGTTCAGTGACTTACCATTGATTTATATCCAATGGTGCAATAAAACAGCTCCCTAGTACTGCTAAACCAAAAAGTATTAAATATTGCCTAAACATGTGAACGCTCCACAACAGAACATGGGCTATTGTTTAATTCTCAGAAATGTCAGTACATTGTTTTTTGAGGCGGTGGACCTAGCATCATCTTGATGTATCTTACATCATTTCATACATCTTGAATTTAAAGGACATGTCCAGTTTCTGCCCTCTGGTAATTCTGGTATCGATAATGTTCACGATTTAAGGTTTTACATTAAGATTTAAACATTTTAATCTAAATTACTATGGATTTATTAATTCAGTATTACTTGCGTAACATAATTCTCAAAAAAAAACAGTACTCAATCGTAGATTCCGCTTTGTCATTTTTAAAGGGAAGTACTAAAAATGTTTTATTAACACTTAGTAATTATTTAATAGATAAACAATAAGTGCTTTACATTTTTGTTATACAAATAGAAATATCCAAAAAAAAACTGAAGAATATGATCTCAGACTAACAAAATATCAAACGTTTCATTAGCCTAACAAAGGCATATCACCAATTAGTACCTGTATTCGCTCACAGATGGCGTTATACTAAAAAAAATAAGAAAATCCCCAGCATATAAACCTTATTTTGACCAGTTTCCGCAAGATCCTGACTCCTGAAACTTACTAATTGATAAACTATAAAATACGACGATTATAATAATATAACAATCATTACTGAACATTTTCTTTGACTACCTAGACAATCGCCCATACCACCAGACATGTCCTTTAGGTATTATTTCCAGTTCAGTGAAATCAATGAATTATATGAGTATCAGAATAGCGAATGTTCGTCACGTCTATTCTAGTTCTAGTCTAGAAATTGCGCTAGCCCCAATCAATCAAGATTATTATTTTATAATAGGTTTTATTTGTATTTATTTACAACACTTAAGCCAGTTCTTATGTTAGGATAAATGGGGCATACATGGCCTTCTGCATCCAAAGGATTTCTAAAACCCCATGACTGTATAGCACAACTGTTGCTGTTTATGTTTTACATGGATAGTTATCTGACACATTTTAAAGAGAGTGAGTGTAGATTGAGGATGAATAAGTTGCCTGTCAAATACCTTCTCTACGCAGATTATAAAGTTCTACTTGCATCGTCAACAGAACAGTTAGACTTGACGACTGTGATGGATGAAGCTTATAAGATGAAAGGAATGACTATAAATATGAATAAGACCAAGGTAATGGGTGTTTGAAACAGAAGCAGATGTGTCAGTGAATGAGTTTGTATAGTCCCTTTATTTTATTTTAGTCTGACTGAAAGATTCATGAAGATGTGGAAAGAAGAGATACATGTGATTGTGACCAACCAGTTCATGTACAAAAAAACTCCACTGGCTGTTCAATATGGTGTGCTGGTGTACACTTATGTATGGAAGTGAATTTCGGGTGTGGCAAGAGAGGCATAAAGTAGAATAAGTGCCGTGGAAATGCATTCCTTGCCAAGCATGTGTGGTGAGACTACGAATGATGTCATAAGGCAATGTTGCAGACTAAAAAAGTGAACAAAGCAAACGAAGCAAAAGGAGTACGTAAAGATCGTAGCAGGTGGCGTCCTGTAGTTTCTACTTACCCTCGTGGGAAAAAGCGTGCGTTTATATAATTTAATAGAATATACAAACGTAAGAAGCATGCTTGCTTTATTCATTATTAAGAGTTACCCTTGACCAGAATACTGAGCAAGCTGGCTTTAGCCTCCACTTTCCCTTACTAGGTCACATTCAGGTCACCAATCAATAAATAGAGAACTTCTGTTCCATTCTTTGACTTTCACTATATTATGGTTAAGTATGTATTACGCCGTTGAATAAAGAAATATACATATCTACATACTTATTACATAATCAATTTTAACACGAATGCAGAAATATTATGAAACAATGGAGTTATTTATTTTTGTGATTCATACTTCCAGCCAAAATATTTTAAAACTGACACAATTTAAATAGCTAAAATTGTCATGAAAATAATAATAATAGTAGTAAAATATGGTTACATAATGGCAGCTTCGGGCACGGAGGAGGCTCCATCGTCGATGGTATCGAGCGAGGCGGAGTCAGAAGGCAGCGTGCTGTTGGACGCACGCCACGATGTCGAGGTCGGTGCGCTGGTCAGCGACCCCGCCACAGAGCTGGCTGGTGCGCTGCACGAGAAGCCGGTGCCGGTCATCACCGACTGGCGGTCCGTTGGCACCACCGTCGGCGTCGGCGTTGCTGCCTACGTCGCCTCCAGAGGTTGGTTTATTATATTTTCTTATTTATTAATATCTAGATGCATCCATCCATCTATTTCCTCACCATGGTGACTGTAAATAAAGGAGGTATTATTACTGTCGAGAGAGACTGTTAAGATAATTTTACATTCAATTGAATAAAGTATAATGTTGCAAGTTGTTTGGGCCTAGGTTATGTTTGGTATTTTTGAGAACATTGTTTACATTGTAATCTCGATTTCTGTCAAAAAAACATCTAATTTGCCTACATTTTTGGCAAAGTATGAGTTTGATATGATAGGATTGTCGCTGAGATGAGATTGCGACTTGAATTTTGAACGTTTAAAAAGTTTTCCCCATGTTTGACGCTGCCTGTACAGGTAAAATATAGTCTTTAGATTTGAGATGCAATCTCGAACCAGTGTATTGACACGTTGGTTGGTCGTTGATGCAGGCTCAATGCTGCCATGGGGCGGACACAAAGGACCCGTCGCCCCGGCCGACTCCGACCTGCGTCCGGGCGAGTTCGTGATGAGGCTGCTCTTCACCGAGTTCACCGTGCAGGCCGAACGGAAGATGGAGGCCGTCATGGCTGAGCCACTGGTATGTCAACATGGAATCAACTATTATAGTCTAAATCTGAAACTGGAGAACACAACGGATTTATTAGAAGACCAACTTAAAAAATTACGTCTTTTATTATGTTGTCTGAAGGTTGGATGGTGGAATAGTTTTTCGTTTCAAATCCAGCCAAGTTCCATGTAAATTTTTCAATTCATATAGACTTTCTGAGTTTATCTCTGACATTACTGTCATTGGTGCAGGAAAATCATCGTGAGGAAACCTGGACTAATAGTTAATAAGTCTCAAATCGCCAACCCCTTTTGGGCAAGCGTGGTGATCAATGCTTCATGCCCTCTCTGTATGAGAAGAAGTCTTTGCCCTGCAGTGAGACAATCATTGACTTGTATTAGTGGTGCTTTAATAAAAATAAGAAAAACTTTATTTATAACCTGCAGGAAAAGCCACTAGCCAAAACCCTGCAGCGCGGTGAAGACCCTCAACTAGACCAGATACTCCAGGCATTTGGCACAGTCGCTGAACACTGTCTGCCGTCCTTACTGCGCGCACTCTTCGGATGGCTGGAGAGGCAGATGGCAGACTCGCCACAACTAAGCGAACAGGCCAAGAAACCACACCAGGACCTAAGAAACAAGAGGTGAGGGATTTATGAAAAACCAAATCCAGTGTTCTACTTTATTTTTAGGAGAAAATGTGGGACTAGATATAAAATGCCCAAAGCATGTCCTTTGTTGTTTGGTATGTGTGTGTGTGTGTGTGTGTGTGTGTGTGTGTGTGGTGTGATCTGACACAATGATAGTGTACAATATCGCATTTTGTAGTTGTCCATGCTAATAGTATTTGTTTGTCCAGCAGCATAATCTACATCGTGTCGGGCAGCGGCGCGGGCGCAGAGACCGTGGAGCGCAGCTGCGAGGAGCTGCAGCTGGAGCGGCGCGACCTGGCGGTAGAGTTCTTGTTCTGCTTGGCGCTCATTGAGGTGTTGAAGCAGCTTCCCTTCCACCCCGGCCACGAGGATCTAGTACAGTACATCGAGAACGTCGCCTTCAAGAGGTTCAATTATAAGGAAGGGTGAGTTTTATAGCTGACCAATCAGAAGCGATAACATTCAACTTACCAGGGATAGGACGCGATATCTGCGCGTCGCTGATTAAAAACACGTTAAATAGCGTTAATTTAACATATTCACTTTTTCCAGTGGATCAGCAGAAAACTATAAATATGAAATCTTCTAATATATAAAATTCTCGTGTCACAGTGTTAGTTACCATACTCCTCCGAAACGGCTGGACCGATTTGTATGAAATTTTGTGTGCATATCGGGTAGGTCTGAGAATCGGCTAAAATCTATTTTTTTTTTTTGCAAAACGACGTTTTCGTGGTCAGCTAGTATACTATAAATATTCATCAATAATAACGAAAACGTGTACGTGAATTGTACAGTCTACTTCTTCACTATCGCCAGTAGAACGATATTATCTTCTTGTATGTCATCTCCAGATTGCAGTCGAACCCGAACGCCGCCAACGTGCACCTCATAGCGGACCTGTACGCTGAGGTAGTGGCCGTGCTCGCACACTCACGGTTCGCCTCGGTTAGAAAACGCTTTACAGCTGAACTGAAAGTAAGGCCCAATGTTTGTTTTCTCGCTGTCTTTTTGGAAAAGAAAAAGATAAAAGTAGTGTTCTTTGTTCGTTTGTATGCTCCCCACTAGCAAAATTATATCCCAACTCATTTGAGGTAGCTGTTAATCATAACAGCTACCTCAAATGAGTTGGGATATAATTTGGGATTTATAATAAACGTTTATAACAGCTAGACAAAGACGGAACTACAATAGAAGTGACGTCACGACTATGTAACTTTATACTAGCGCCATACAATCACGAGAAACTGGTTGAAATTTTGGTCAATTTTGTATATCATATTTTTTTTTACTATTCACATTCAAACTCAAATAATTAAATAGATAGATAAACCATTTATTGAGTGCACACAAAAGTCATAGCACAACACAAAAGCACAATTAAATGTTAACAAATTACAAATATTAAAACAAGTTGCCAACATACAAATCTAGGCATTGTAACAAAATAGATTCCTATACGTGTCTTCTTACCTTCAGGAGCTGAAGAGCCGTGAGCCGTCCCCCCACACGACGCAAAGTATCATCTCCTTGCTGATGGGCATGAAGTTCTTCCGCGTGAAGATGGTACCCATCGAGGAGTTCGAAGCGTCGTTCCAGTTCCTGCAAGAGTGCGCGCAGTACTTCCTGGAGGTCAAGGACAAGGATATCAGACATGCTCTCGCTGGACTCTTCGTGGAGATTCTCGTGCCAGTTGCAGCGGTAACTTCTTTATTATTTATTCGTCAATAAGTTTGGTCCCACTCTTCCTGTGGGGTGAGAAGCAATTGGTCCCTGTAGGATGCTACAGGGACCCTGCCTTTTTCCAAGATAAAACGAAATCATTCCACTGTTCTTCGGCGAAAAAAATCTCTATAAAAAAAAATCGCGTCGACACGTAGCTCCGTTGCTGCGTGAAAGGACAAACCAACAAACAGTTTACAGTTATAATTTAGTTAGTGCGATTGCTTCCTTGCTGATTTCAGTCATTGGTCTTTTACAAAATCTTATCATACAAATCAGTTTGTCCATTTTTGTCCTATAGACCGTCAAGAACGAGGTAAACGTCCCCTGCCTGAAGAATTTTGTGGAGATGCTGTACAGCCACACGCTGGACGCCAGCACCAAGTCCAAACACCGCTTGGCGCTGTTCCCGCTCGTCACGTGCCTGCTGTGCGTCTCGCAGAAGCAGTTCTTTCTCGCCAATTGGCACTGTTTCCTAGCTATGTGCCTATCGCATCTCAAGAACAGAGACCCCAAGATGTGCCGGGTGGCTTTGGGTAAGATATATATTTTTTTTTATCATTGTACTCATTGTACATAAACCACGATTTAATTCCGATTTTCTGAGGACATGACATGACATTATTGTTTACAGAATCCCTGTATCGGCTCCTTTGGGTCTACATGATCAGAATCAAATGCGAGAGTAACTCCGCAACACAGTCGCGGCTTCAGAGCATCGTTAACTCACTATTCCCCAAGGGCTCCAAGGGAGTGGTGCCGCGTGACATGCCGCTCAATATCTTCGTCAAAATCATACAGTTCATTGCACAGGAACGACTCGACTTCGCCATGAGAGAGATCGTATTCGACCTTCTCATGGTGGGGAGGCCAATTAAGATAATCCTGACTCCGGAGAGGATGTCTATCGGTCTCCGGGCCTTCTTGGTCGTGGCTGACAGTTTGCAGCAAAAGGAAGGAGAGCCTCCGATGCCGCGCACTTCGGGCACGCTGCCGTCGGGGAACACGCTGCGGGTCAAGAAGACGTTCCTGAACAAGATGCTCACGGACGAGACGGCGCGCTCCATCGGCATGAGCCCGTACTTCCCGTACGTGCGCCGCGTGCTGGTCGACATCCTCCGCGCGCTGGACGCGCACTACGGCCGCCCGCTCATGCTCACCAACACACAGAACGTCACCAAGGAACAGGAGATCAACACTGGAGAGAGAAAACCCAGGATTGACTTATTCAGGACTTGTGTTGCTGCTATACCAAGGTAACATCGTTAATTCTTCAAAATAGAACAGCTCACCTAACTTCTTAATATTGAAAATATTTTCTTATCGCAGACTGATCCCCGAGGGCATGAGCTCTAGCGAGCTGGTTGACCTGCTGAGCCGATTGACAGTCCACATGGACGAGGAGCTGCGCGGCCTGTCCTTCCAAAGCCTGCAGACCCTCATCGTGGACTTCCCCGAGTGGCGCCAGGACGTGCTTGCAGGTTTCACGCAGTTCCTAGCCAAGGAAGTGCAGGTAATAATATTAAATGAATTATTTACAAATTAACAATATTAATTTGATAATTTGTGGTGAATTGGAGAGGGACTCGAATGACTGATTCTGTGCAAACTGACGGGTGCGAGCTGCTCCTTTGTAAAATAACAATACGGTTATGTAGAAATTATGGTTTATTTTGTCGTTACAGGACACATCACCGCAACTAGTGGAGAATGGCCTCCGGATGCTACTGCAACTTCTAACAAGCTGGAAGAACGGTGAGCCAACAGCCGTAAGTGTGCCGACCAAGCAGGAGCCACTGGCGTCCGTGATCCGCGGGGCGGAGGCGCTCGGCCTGGTCATGCTGTGCCAGTGCAAGGCCTACCCGCGCCGGCTCGCCGTGCATGTGCTTAGGTACAGTTATAACACTTCAGGACTGACTCCATTAATGTCGGATATCTTTTATCCGTGATACAAAATTTATTTCTGATTGGTTTTGTATTGTAAAAATTCAAATTGTGTGTTGTGACAGCCATGTATGTATGTATGAGTCACATAAATGACTGATAATGCCCTAATGAGTAAAATATACTATCACAATACTATCAAATACCAATGAATCATGTTCAATACAGACAGAAGATAAGAACATTCGTATAGCTAATGCAACTCTCGAGCGCGTGTCATGTGACTTATATCACTGCAATCTTCTAAATACATCCATGACAATATGTTGGAAATTACTTTTCGTGTCCGTATCTGTGTGACCGCGTTGTTTTTCTAAATGGCGCCACGGATTTTGATGCGGTTTTGACCAACATTGACAACATTCAGAGAATTTATTCCCGAAGGTCCTTGTGTATTATACGTTAATATCAAAGTTACATTCAAATTGTTTATTGAAATAATTGATTTACATACATATTAACAAATTAGACCCTTAAACTAGTGGTAGTTGAGAAATAATTGGATTCTACCTGAACTGCGAATAAACCTGAATCTCAGGTATATCACTGAAGTGCTTATTAAATACATAAGTATTATCTAACACTTCTACAAATAATAAATAATTTGTTTACTTTATTTATGGTTATATTCAAATTGAGCAAAATAGTATGCTACTTTTTAGCCTCATCGTTAGACATTTTTACAACCATATTCTATTATGATTATTGCAATGTTACATTTTTTTAATAAGGTCGCGTTTACTTTGTAATACAGAAAAATTTGCCGTGTCAACAAAAATGTGATTGCATGTTTACTTATAATATAAATTGTAAAAACTAAATTATAACGTATTATAACTAGTAAAAGACAAAATATGAATAATAATTATTATTATAACATCAAGTAAAAGTAAAATAGGCTTATAGATAAATATTGGTGTTCTTACGCGACTTCATTATCCTACTAATATTATAAATGCGAAAGTTTGTATGTATGGATGTATGGATGTTTGTTACTCTTTCACGCGAAAACTACTGAACGGATTTTGATGAAACTTTACAGTAATATAGCTTATACATCAGAATAACACATAGGATACTTTTTATCCCGATATTCCCACGGGATCAAAACTTACGCGGGTGAAACCGCGGGGCGCAGCTAGTCTAATATATAAAAATCTCGTGTCACAGTGTTTGTTATCGAACTCCTCCGAAACAGCTTGACCGATTTTTATGAAATTTTTTGTGTATATTTGGTAGGTGTGAGAATAGGTTGTTGGCTTAATTTTTTTTTAAATTGACGTATCCTGTCTCAGCTATTTTCTTTGCGGGGCATTCTTGATCGCCTGTTTTGTGATTGCTCGGTTTTTAAATCCCAAGCATGTTGCACAATGCGACGGTTCAGCATGTTTAGTGCACTCATTCGCCTGATGACCCTGTTCCCCACAATGTCCACGTGTACCTCCCGACAAGTCTTTGCATCATGTCCATACTGTTGACATTTAAAGCACCTGGTCACAAGTGTGAAGTATCTCACTGGGCAGGAAGTCCAATTAATGAACACTCGAGTTTGGTTTATAGAAACACATTAATAAAGGAATCTTGTAGTTTTATCAATTCGTAAAAATCGTGATGGGCCGTTAGTTAGGTATATGTCGGGATTGGCTTCTGGTCGGATGTAGCTGAAGACCAGAAACACTTGTTGTCAGACTTTTAGGCTTCTGACTACCCGTAACGACTGTCAAAGATCTACAAATGACAGCCGGGACTAACGGCTTAACACGATTTACGAGGAACGGATGGGTCTCGGATATTTATTTATTTGTAATGGCTGGTCACCCATTCACGGATCGACTAGTGCAAGATGTGTACTAATTGGGCAGGGAGGCTAAATACCTGCTGGAGAAGCTGCAGCTGACCCGCGACGAGCCGGCCCTCATCGACGCGGCGGACGCGCATACAGCGCAGTTCGCAGAGCGCTGCCTGCCGCTGTTGCCGCCCGCAGAGAAGGCCGCCATCCTCAGCGCGGGACAGATCGACCTGGTATGGCTCGCTGAGAGGAGCCACGCGGTTTGGACTGCCGGTCAGTACCATCATCAATTCCCTCGTACTCTCTCCGCGCTAAATGCTCTCTTGGACGCTACACACACGATAAACGTGACTGTGATGTGTTCACGGATGAATGAGAAGAACATTTGACGCACTCGTCAGTATGTCTGGAGTTCTGTGAGATAGTGTATGGTTTATTGTCTAATTGCCCTTTTAAATTATGTAAAAAAACAACCTTATTCAGTCCTAAGATGTCTTCGAAGCCTATCCATCCTTCCAGCATCGAACGGATAATTGAGACATTCATCAGGCCGCTTTACAACATAGCATCTGTGTTGGTGTCTTTCTGCATTTTAGGGCTTATTTCCAAATTTTAGTAATCGTTTTTATGATCAAGCAAATATTTTATGTTCTTGCCACCTCACCAGTGCATTGTTGATCAATAATCGGTATCACTACGAGTGGTGATAACATCTGATGTAATGATTTATGGACATGTTTCCAGGTATTCAACACGATGAAACTTCGAGCAGAAACAGTTGGAGTGGAAGTTCTTCCAACGGCGCTGATCCTTGGGAGGTAATTTAGTCAACTGTAATTCATATTCTGCTATTTTCACCATCTTCTCGACTTCATTTCTTCTCTTATTAATCCTTCATAGTATTAAAAACACTTCCTTCCAACCTTGTGGTATCTAAATACTCATATAAGATTTGACAATTTAAAAAAAAAAATTACACATAAGTAAATTAAACTCTGTCCAGTCCACCTTTGCGAAAAGTTTAAATAAATAAAACGTTGTAAAGGGAATTTGTTTTGAACTTTTCAGTTTTAGTTGATTCATATTTCTTTATAATAAATGCTTTATTTATTTAATCTTTTCACACACAAAAAGGTACAAAGGCGGACTTTAAGTTTGAATGAAATGTATGAAGGTTTTTCATGAATGGTGATTGGTTCCAGGTGGTGCTGTTCGGGCTACTGGAGCGCAGCCGCGTGCCCGCGCGGGTGCCGTCCACCGTGCTGCAGGCGTGGCCCGTGCTGCACGCCAGGATCCACGCGCTCTTCACCATCATTGAACCAGCGTGAATATACAGCACATTATTGACTAACAGTGCTCTATCTCATAACCGTGCCTTTTGCCGAGGAAGTAGCCCATGACACTCTCTGGCACATAAACTATTTCTTTGAAAATACTGACATCGTTCTTTTTCACCGTTGCTGCCACTTTCACATTTATTTTATATCAGCCGTGTGCCCGATATTTTTCGACAAATTTTCAAAAGCCTTCCATAATGCTCACTTACTCATATATGAAACTCTTGTGCAACATGTTATGCATCAGCCGGCGGCCGTGTGTTGGCTCTCACTGAATTAATGATTTTAACTAAGTAGATTATAAGTAGGATTAAATGAACCATTTACCATTTCAGGCCCGTGAACGACAACCGCGCTTCACTGCTATCACGTGGGCCAGCCCTGCCCAGGAAGCCAGAGAAAGAGCGAGACGGCTATATGCAAGTCAGTGTCAACTCCAAACACTCTACGATTGTTCATCAAAGTTCCTGATTACAATGTTGTCGCTGTTTGTGGCAGGTTTGGAAGTACTACATGACTATGGCTTACCTAGTAGTGCCGGCCGTGCCCAGCCCGGTGATCCGGTGCGCCAGCCCCGACCTCAGCCTGAGGTACGTATGCCGCAATGGCGCCACCTAGTTCTAAATGTATACCTCCGTGGTGCCGAGACCACTGCGCATACGAAATATACCTACTTCCGTTTATTTCTACATTCGTACGATATGCTCTAAAGTTCCTCCATGAACTAATCATCGTCCACCAGTGAGTCTCGGCACCACTATAGACATTTGTCGTAAAAACCACATTGCCGTTATCATTAATTAGCAAATTGGCTTGTTAAGTTTAAATTTATTTTCCAAATATAATTATTGATTGGCATTAAATTCTATATAGGTAATATGTAATGTAAGGTTTATGTATATGTGCAAATATATTAGATTTTGACTGTCCAAATTTTCTATATATTAATGTTGTTTAGTTTCGTATCTGGCATCGCCGATGTGTTGCCGACTGATCTGTGTCCGGATCTGCAGGCCGATTCACAAGTTGTCTGTAACGAACTATGTCGGTACGATCGGATACCATTATAATATTGACCGATTAAAGTATTTAATTCAGTCTTGATACGGTCAATAATGTTTATAGATTCATGTTGGGTTATAAAACTTGTCTTGTATATAAAAAAGAAAACAGAAAATTTGTTACTTCCACCATTTATATTTTTTTTACAATGCAACATTCAAAAATTGACAATATTTTAATTTAAAAAATTGAAGCCTCTGAACCCAAGATATTTGTAAATAGCTATAAAAACGCACAAGAACGGCATTCGAACTGGGGTTAAAGTTCTCTGTACCACGACGGTTACTTCATCAGTTACGAAGGTACTACAATAATAATTATATAGTAGTATCAAGTTTGTACTCCGATTTATATCGTAACAAGTCGACAACTAAGTTATCGCGAGCTTCTAAATCGGCCTGCTAATGCATGTAGAGCAAATTGCTAACTTGTCTTACGTAATTTGATGAACCGACATTAAAACATTATTTTTATTTTAGTGATGTTAGTTGTATTTAATAAAATCAAACCGATCAAGTAATTTAAAGCCTTATATTAGTAAGTATAGCCATCAAGTATTTGTTTGTTTCGTTAAATGTTATGTATGGTAACAGTAAATGTTTGCCCGCGCTGTTACTCGGCGATGTCAGCAGCATACTAAACGACGTTAGTACGTCACATGCGCGTACGACACTCGACACGTCACCGGCGTGCTCGACGCGCCAGCTACTGCGACAACCACTGTATCCGCATGTGAAAACAACCAGACCTGACACTTACAATATTAGCGAACAACAGTATGCAGTTCTTTATTGTGTACAATACTTTATATTTTACATGATGCCTGCCAACTTTACAGTTGATGTTCTTAAGGCCTGTATTGATAAACCAGTGTTGCGGTCATATGACATGACGCCTCAATCAAACCTTAAACACTGAAGAGTGACCTCTAATGAGTATGGTTTATTAATGAGGGTCTAAGGGCGAGACGTATTGTACACAGATTTTGATAAAACCCGACAGTACGTATTAAGTACCCACACTATCCACTATGTACACGATTGACCCTCTACCACCCAATTTATTTTTAGTTTTCTTTAATATCATTCCAAAATGCACCTTGTGTTAACTTTTTTTTACCAACTTCAAAAAAGGAGGTGGTTCGTAGTTCGTCGGAATCTTTTTTTTAATATAAATGTTTATGATCTAATGTTTCACAATTACAAGTTACCTGAGTTGCAACTCTCTTAATTTTAAGAACGTTCACAGTCTGATCTCAGTCTCAATCTGTCAAAAAATACTTCTAATGTCCCTACATTTCGACACGTTTTTGACATTTGTTTGTCGCTGAGATGAGACTGCGACTAGATTTTGAACGTTTTAAATTACGAGAATTAGCCTTCTGGTTATAAACTTGAATGCTTGTTTAGAAAATCGGGATGAAAGCTCAAATAATTTATGATTATGACATAGTGGTAATATTATTTTTATCTGTTGGTCGACCATATTATAAGCTTCACTGGATTGGTTGAAGAGAAATGAAACAAGGAATGTGTTTGTATACATGTACGCTAGTGGAGCGAGCTTAGGGACAGAGTACCGTGCGCCAGTGGCGCCGCTCGGCCACTCGTGCACTAGTGCAGAGAAGTATCGGCGTGTGTCTGTCGTAGCACTGAGGCGGATGGCTGGGCCGGCCTGGCCGCGCTGAGCTCGTCCAGCGAGAGCCTCAACGCGCCCGGTGGCTTCTTCACGCTGCCCTTGAGCTATGCGCGCGCGCACAGACAACACAAACGAACGAGGTGGCCATTGACGCTAGCTATGTGCACGTCGCATTCGATTTTGATCATTACTTAGTTGTGTCGGTTCCATCTCTCAGTTCACTGTAGATCCCTGCCGGCCGGGCCCAATATCTTCTCACACATTGTGCAAGCACACAGCTCTGTGCAACTTCCGCAATTTCTTTTGTTTTTGTTTTAAAAGTATTTCGACGACACCGCGGGTATTATTTTTAAGTTGCATACTTATCTCATTCGAGCGCTTTACAATATTTAGGGTGGAATCGACACACGCCATTTTCTCATGGTGGGTAACTCAGTGCAGTGGCCTTGCCGTGTGTACCATAATCGAAGGTCACTGTAGATCTCATCGCTCATCAATCACGCCTAGGTCAAAGCACAGCTAGCGCATTCCATGCGATGTGTCCCCCGTCGCCCGCGCCGGTCGCGTGGCGGTGGCGCCACCCTGCGATGTGTTTGTGCAGTAAGTCGGTGGTCACGCGAAGTACACCTCACAGTCACCACCATACATGCGTATATAACATGTAGCCTTCTGTTTTATGTTTGTAATTGACAAAATGTTAATACTCTCTTATAATTAATGAATGATACGATTAGTTTAGATGCAAATTATAAAGATTGCTTGCGAGACTGTCGAAACAAATCGTGTTAATATAGCGCTTAGATATAGAGATACTTACAATACAAATAAGTTATTTGTAAAAGGCAATAGTTACATTGGACGCTGCTTGGATACTATGCTGGGAGTTTCTGCGGCGCATGTTACAAAACAGGTCTAAATGCGTTTATTGCAGCTCATCGTAACAAATAGGAAGATGTGTTTTTAAAAATCCACTAACAATTCACAAGAGGTTTTTCAACGGTTTTCCAATTGTATCTAATATTTTTTAACAAAAATATATCTTATAAATAAAAGTTGTATTGGCAATGTTGTTCAATACGTCTTTATAACTTTCTATTCGATATTTGCAATGGATGTGAATTCTTTTTAACAATGAACAATTTAATCGAAAACTCGAGCTGGATGTGTAAGATACGATCTTGTTATCTGCAACTGTTAGCGCAGCTGCCATAGAGAACTCGACTGACAACCAACGCTTGCATATAAAACCTAAGATGTCTGTGAATACAGGACAGAAATATGGGACCTTACTTAGGATAGGTTACCCGTTAAAGTGTGCATACAGATATGCCTATGATAAGCAGCTACTTGAACGCATTCTGTTATAATACTTATAATATACAGAGTGAAATTAAATATAGGTACATACCTAATAAAACAAACATAAATATGCCAATAACACAGTGTGTATTGTGCACCTGTGTGTAGTAACACACGGCTCACAGAGTCTGTAAGAGAGCGTGTTCTGCAATTTATAATTGTTCTAACTAAATTATATAATTTATATTTCACTAACAACCCTGTCAGCAACTATTTGAAAAAAAAAATTGCTTCTCGTCGGAGATATTTGTGTTTGTTGCCGGAAATATTTGTGGACCTGTCACTTCTTCAAGCACTCAAGAGCCAGCAGGGTAAGCCGAAGGCTACAGATATTTCTGCCGAGTCTATAACTTTTATGCCCGACGTAATATCTTTTGTGTCTTTGGTAGCTATAATACCTTTTTTTGGGAATTGTGTATTTAGCCGGGGCGTTTGTTAATGAAATGGATAATTTCCGATTTGCTAAATTTTTCAAAACTAATGAAAGGTAATGGTGAGATTTATAAAATGTTATTACTTTTCGTTGTGTGTATCTTATGGCTAATAGCCGAAGTGCAGCTACACCTAGTTTTAGCCGGGTACAACTGGGTGCATCCTACGTCGACGGAGTCCCGGGAAACGGGGCTCCTATTTCTTAGTAAAGGGTTTAAAGTAACCTAACCAAACCTAACCTCAGGGTGCACTTCGCACGCTCTTGCATACTACGTCGCCTATCGACCGACCGCAACCGATGTCACCCGAAGTACACACGAACCGCATGTCGCCGGCTGCACCTAGTTGTACCCGGCTAAAACTAGGTGTAGCCGCACTTCGGCTATTAGCCGTGACATATACACCACTTTGAGCTGTCAACATGAATGTTCTTCGCAATTATTTTCCTCTGTCTCTTCTTCCTAAAGACATTAAATTGTTTCTTACATATTTTTGGTTCTCTTATTGTATGGTCAGCACCAGCATCGAGATTGCTAAATAGTTGTAACTTCTTGTGCTGCTCCGTTCCGTTAGTATGTGCGGATGTGTGCAGTAGTCCTCGACTGACTGAGCTAGCACCACGCGGCTATCGCGTGGTTTTCTTTATTTTGATTTGTATAAAGTTTTGTTTCTGCCCCTCCAGTGCGCTCTTCCTCTCGGCGTGTCCGGAGGCACTGTGGGGGTAATATTACTTCGCCTGTAGCTGTATATGTTCTGACTTATTATTTTCCTATGTTGTATGTATTGCTACACACGAGTCGTGGCGGCAGTTGCTATTTGTGACGAAGAGTATCGTGTCGCGGACACTTCACAATAATTATGTTCTAGTCAAAATATTAGTGAGAATATTTTATGACTTCATTCATCATTCTATCCTTTAATGTTCATTTCTACGCTTATTCAATAGTTAACGTAAGCATATTACACTCTTCATCACGAATGTGCTATTGTTGCTCGAACATGGTCATTACAAACAGCATCCGTCAGCTACTCATTGTTAGATACTACAAGTTACAAGCACACATCGACACAAGTACGACATCACTTAGTGCTGCGGCCACTCACGGCCACTCAACAAGTTCGATGTATAGTTAGGTGCTCTAGTACGCACGGCTATACATCAAGCTACACATAACCAGTATAAGCTGACTTTTGATTGTACGAAAAACGTATACAATGCGAGGTCAGCTAAAACTGGAAATGTATAGCTTGATGTGTAGTCGTGTGTACCATCGTTAGCATGATAACCCATAATATTAGTATAAATTCGTATGTTAAACTTTTGCTCCCAATTGTGAAAGATAGAGAAAGAATAGAATTAAATTATCAGTCTAATGCAAGTGTTTGATTAAATATCTACAACAAGTTCATAGAAATTATAAAGTTAGAATCGCCATTTCATCTGAGAAATCCATGGTATGCACGAATAGACAACATCACAATTTTGCGAGTTTAACATAATCAGTCATTGGGTACAAGTAACTAATTCATAATATCGTCGTGTTTGTAACATTTGCTTGTAACGTGTGTGTTAACGTTTTGATTTATTCCTCTGTCTGTGAATTCTGTATTGTTGTGTGAACTTCTTGAATGCGTCATCTGTTGTAGTCACTCACTCTTAGCATTGACTCACCATCGGATGGTAGCATGTTAGTTGTCGCCTCGTTCTCGAGCGCGCACTTGCAAGCAAATGTGACAGAAGGCGGCAGCTCGTACGTGTTAACAGAATATGTTAGAATTATGTACAAACGCGTGTATCTCATTATTTTGTTGGCATTTGCAGCGCTTTGTTGGTGACGTCCTTATTATTTTATGTTGATAACGCTTCCTTATAATGTCGATCCAATATTATTTATACTTGCTTTTATTATATATAGAAGTAGTTAGGTAAGCTTAACTATTTTGTTGTAAGATTTTATTTGTTCTCTGATTGTATTTGAGATTGTATACAGATGTGCAATTTGTCGTTCGATACAACATTCCATTATGCACTTTTTACTGCTAGCAGTTGATTAACTTACTTGTCTATCTCAAACTATTACACTTTGATCTGAGCGTAAACAAATGAATTAAACTGAGACCCCTTATTCAATGTTCAAGTATTTATTGACCCTAGTTAAATTGAAGCTATATTTCAGTGTGAGTGTGTTGGTAACGCGTGTGTGTGAACGTAGCTCGTCACCGGACTCGCTGAGCGAGCGCAGCGGCGGGGAGGCGCGAGGGGCGGCGGCGGCGCCGGGCTCGCTGCACAAGCTGGCCGTGCCGCTGGCGCGCTGCGAGGTGCCCGAGGTGCGCGACGCCGCCGTCGCCGCCATAGGGAACATCAACCCGGACGCACTCAAGTAACGCACATTGCTATCACTATGCGGCTCGTATACTGACGCCATTATTTATATGTACACTATACTGCCCTCGTAACAGCAAATGCAGTACTTGCAAAATGGCGGTTTCGTGAAAAACAAGTTTAAATGTTTTTTTTTTTAATCTCTACTTTAACTAATATAAAACTCATATGTTTTGTTACGAAAAAGGTACATAAAAATACAAAGTCTCCCCATGCTTGAAGTCTCCCCATGTCATTTTTGACAAAAACGGAAAATCGTAAAAATGTCGATTACTGCATTTGCTTTTATGAGGGCAGTATAAACACGAGTAGCTTTACCCTCTCGCAAGAGTACACTTGCGTAACGAAAGGGTAAAGCTACCCGTAAATACCGATTCACACTGGATTTTCAACACACTGCTTAGCGCAGAGAGTTGAAAATCCAATAATGTGTTTTTTTGCCGTGTTGGGATGGACTCTAATTCTGAATGCTTGGCTCAAAAAATCCAGTACGCGATAAAATATGGTTGCGTAAAAAAATCGCATGTGTTTTTGGACTTATATTACATTCATAATATTAATCATAGACATTTTTAGATGCTTGCCTTTTTCATTCCGCGAATTTACGTTAACTGGGTACAGCCGTTAAATGAAAACTTACAAAACGGCAACTTCTTAGCTCTAACATTATTAAATTCTGTTCAGAGATTTAATGGAGGAGTTACTTCCGCTGCTCCGTGAAGCGGTGGACCGTAAGCAAGAGAACATGCGCCGGCGGCGGCGCCGCGACGCGCTGCGGCTGCATCTCAACAAGATGCTGCTGCTCATCGCGCAGAAGAAAACTTTCGCTAACAGGTGGGTACGGGAAACATCCAGAACTAGATATGAGGTTCATAAGTTAACAATAAGTCGACACGTTTTGGATTGGGGCATGCTAACACGAAAAGAGCTTTTCTAATTATGACTCACTAGCTGCGCCCCGCGGTTTCACCCGCGTAAATTACGATCCCATGGAAATATCGGGATAAAAAGTATCCTATATGTTAATCTTGGTTATAAATTATCTTTGTGCCAAATTTCATCCAAATCCGTTCAGTATTTACATTTAAGCAAAACTGTACTAATTCTCATGCCTTATAATTTTGAATAAATATTATTATTATTATATTAGTAGTTTTTGCGTGAAAGAGTAACAAACATCCATCCATCCATCCTCACAAACTTTCGCATTTATAATAGGATAGTAGGATAGGATTAGTAGGATAGTAGGATGTGTTTGAGCATACTTAACACACACTGACTGTACACAATCAGTGCGATAATTCTTGCCTATGGGTCTCGCATTGATATTCTCGCCTCTTGACGGTCGAGGAATTCTCCTCATGTAAACATGGCTTAAAAAAGCACATATTCTAATCTATGACCGCAGCTACAACGCCACATGCGAACTACGCATCGACTACCTGACGTCACGCAAGACCTGCATCGCGCCATTAAGGCTACCCGCGCGACTAACATATACCCTTTTCTATGGAGGATGAACAACTTAGCTCCCTGATCCTCATACCTCTCGCCTCTGATGGAGGAGGAAATAACCCAAAAAACAAAGTTGAAAGTTGAGTCCAAAAAATAAAGTTGTCCTTATTTGCGCAGTGCGTTTGCACTGGAGGGCGGGAGCCTACACTCGACGCTGACCGAGTACCTGGACGGAGTTCGGCAGTGCCTGGAGGTGGAGGCGGAGAAGGACGCCCCGGCTGCGCGCGAGCAGCGCATCACCTTCGCCGACTTCGTCACCGAGCTCATCAAGAGCTTCCCATGTTAGTATACTTACCTTAAGAAAACATTCATCACTTTTGTCACTTCATACTGTTAGGGGTTTATTTATAAACGTTGCTTAAAGTTAAGTAATGATTAGGGACTGTTTAATCATACATTTTCGATGTTTAAACATCTCTTAACTCTAAGTAACGTTTATAAATAAAGAAGTTAATTTTCCGTTGAAACTGAAGCTTTAACGGTGTATTCGACAAGTGTAATATTGTCATATAACAAAACCAAAATGTCGCCTACAAAGGCTATTGCGAGCGTTTTTTGACACCGCTAAATCAAACAACGGGCAAAAATCGAATTTCCATGACGGCTGTCATTTTGCAGCCGTTAATGAAGCGGCTTTCGTAAAAAAACCAGGCCTAACGTGTCATATCGACTTCGCTATTTGCTAAGTTTTGCCAAGGTATTTGTAGTTGAACGATATCCATATATTGCACAGTTCGAGCCCATATCCTGTTTTTAGAGATGAAAATCAAAATATTTTATTTTACATACATGAACGTTTCCTATGGACCGAGGCGTTTCATGAAGGTTACTTTAAAAAAAAAACAATGATTATCAAAACGTTCCGGTTACAGTGGAGAAGTACGGGTCGCTGATGAAAAAAGAGCTCTTGCGCAGCCTGTTCTCGCTGTTCTCGGGCTGGTGTGGTCCGCTGGTCAGGCACCTGGGCACGCTGGTGCCGCAGCCGCCGCAGCACGAGAACGACGAGCGACTCAACCTCTCCGCCCTCAGGGTATGTGCGGCAACAGATACATCCAACTTGGTGTGTCACCCGTGTGAGCTAAGGACAATTAAGCCTGGCTTACCCGGTGCAATTTATGTGCATGTGGCATACCATAAAGTAATAATAAAATTTTCACCGTCTTAAAGGTGTGTAGGTATTTGTTGCAAGTCATTAGTTGCTTCATTTTCTTTGTATGCCACCTGGCAGTAAACACGAATTATATGAATGGGCTTAAGGCCCGTATTCACAAACTTATGCACAAACTTATTCATATACCTAAGAGGTCTCAGAGTGCACTTGAATGCACAGGGTACATAAAACCTACCTATAAACAACTCATGAGGGACGAGCGACACTACGCATTCAGTAACGCACAGAGTAGGTAGCTAGCTACTTTACGCTCCACATAGTGAGACAAATCAACACATGCTAGTAGTAGGCTGAGCTATACATGCGCACAGCAAAAAGTCGTCTGGGTATTGTTTATATATAATAAATGCTTCGCCATGACAAACGCACTGAGAAACATTTTAACGTTGCTCCAATATGTAGGTATTGTTCTTGAATGAGTGTGTAAGATTTATTGGAGCTGCAAACAACCGCATGAGGGGACCGCGACCACCTTAGAATGTGGATAAGCAGTAGACAAATTTATGAAGAGCTTTATATTTACCGGCGGTCGCAATTCGTTGGGCTCCCGTCAGCGGTCGCGGTTCAAAATCGCTTCATGAAATTTATGATGAGAGCCACGTAAGAAACGCTCATTGCGTGTCCGCTCTGCGCTTCAAATGACAGCGTCCAGCGGTAAAAAACAAAAATCTACTTTGTTAAGACAAGGGCGTAGGCCGCACGTCTGCGGTAACGAACCCAGTATAAGCTGGCCTCTTATTCTATTAAAACTCTGTACTACGCTAGACCAGCTCAAGGGTCAAAGTGTTACCACTGACGTGCGGCCTACTGTACGCGTGACCTAGAACCGGCGAAGTACAATTTTCAGTGTTGGAAGTGTTGTTGATAAGTATGACGTGACCGCTCGACGCACCCGGCGACTTGTTGCTCCTGCAGCTTCATTGCGGCAGGCGCTCGTGTGAGCTCGGGAGGGGGAGTTGAGGGTGATCCGGACAACACGGGGGCAGTAGGGTGACACTGACTGGCTGACTTGCACTCACGACCCCGCAGTTTAAAGAGGTCGAACGCTTCAACATTATCCAGTCTCGTGTCCGTCTCGTTATTATTCAGTCTCGTGTAACAATGAGCGAGCTTTTCACAAATGTCCTTATGTTGTTGTGTGTAGGCCATGAGTGCCGTGGTGTGCTGCGGCCCGTGCTTCGCCCCCTCGGCGCTGGCGGAGGATGGCTCGCTCTATCCGTGGCTGAGCGAGATGCTCTCCTCCACCAATGATAAGGTATGTCGTAACTAAATATGATTTGCGACCGAACCAAATATGTATTTATAGAATTATAATCATCAATACAAATCTAAATTTATATCACCATATTGATTGAATGAGATTCATTGATTGAATTATACACAACATTTGAGGCCAATTCTAACTTGGGCGTTATATTGCTGATTCTAATGATTATAATTATGTAATACATGTTTATTACGGTCGGGAATAGGTAGTATTTTCATCAGCATACAACCTGACACTGCCCTACAAATATCAAATAACGCTTAAGCAAATTTTGAATTCACGCGGTACCCGTGTGTCCCATAAAAGCTAAAAATCTATTGATAGATGGGTTTTTATTTCTTTTATCAAAATGTGACACGTCCTAGTTTAAATCGAACTTATGTCTTCAACGTTCAACTGCATAAATGCATAGCATAGCATAATGAACTTGTAGTATAAGCTTCAATTTTGGGGATGTCAAAAACTGTATATAATATAACCAATATACTTACAAGCACCGTTCCCTACAGATATTCGAGCTGGCGCGGGAGACGATAGTCCTCCTCCTGGATTGCAACCCCGACATCGGTCCGCTGCTGGACTGGACGGTGGACACGTGCTTCACGGGCTCGTCGCGCGTCGCCGACGGCTGCTACATGGCACTCGCCACTATATTCAGCGCACGGTAAGTTGAGCATGTTAAGCTACGGCTTCCTACGACGCGACAGATACGGCACGACTACCATGCCAGCAAGGTTAATGGCTGTCTTCAAAATGATGGCAGCGGGGTTATTAACTTCTACAAGAGATGGTGCCCAGGAACCAAAACCAATTACATTGAAAATCGATAATTTGCCTATTAATAGAACGCTATATCTGCGTGTCGCTAATTAAGAGCCTACACTACCTCAGCTAAAATCCACTCTTTATCTCGCTCGCACGATACTGCTCGCGGACTGAGTGAGAGCGAGACAGAGTGCGGTGCTAGGCGGCAGGTAGCGCCAATAGTTTAGGTATTTGCTTTTTACGGTGAAAATAATGGTAATTAAAAAAAAAGTAAATAACATAAGACCTGCTTTATAGTTAGTTCGGTTAGTATACAAAGTTTCATGATCTAATTTGAAGTATCTTTTGAATACCAGCGGTTTATTGTTCGGTTTGGAGGTAACTTTGGATTTTTTTTCTATCGAGGAAATTTTATGAAATCGTTTTTTCGTCTAACATAAGACCTAACATTAATCCTCAACTTTGCCATATATTTATTTCAAAATTAATGCTGCAGTATTTTCGACATAACGGAGGATCATGCTAAGCCATTTGAGGTAGTATAGGCCCTTTATAAAGCGCCTAAGAGCACACATATATTATCACAATCACATCTTCATCTACACGTGACCAGAAAACTATTAAATATACTATATATTCATAATAGCGAAAATCTGGTACGATATTTTAATTCATACAACACTTACAAAACGACTGACATCATTTTTTCTCGCCGAAATGTATTTTTATCATTGAATTATGTGATATGATGTGACATAATAACTTTCGACAATATGTACAAAGATTATTTAAAACACATTTATAGAGAAAATAATAAAGTCGTAGGTGTTTAATGGATGACTATATTAGCGTCTGAAAAAAAATAGTAGTGTATAATAAAAAGGCGGAGAAGAAACCTCTGGCGTAGAAATTTTGCAATTATGTTTTCATAAAATATTTTTTACATATAAAGTGATCTACTAATTTGGAATGAATGTTTCATAATTTTCAACTCATTTAATCTACTCTATGCCAGGCCATGCGCACTCCGCATTTTAGGTATGAAGCTAAAAGCACGCGGCGTGCTCGACTTGCTGGGTCAACTCAGTTGGGTGCCGCGCGCCGGCCCGGTCCCTCTATATAAATGTACTCTGTGGCCGGGTCGCATCAAACCCGGTTAAGCAGATGACAACCTCGTAGGTTAAACTGCGAGATACCATTCCCAAAAAAAAGCCGGGTCGCACGTTAGTTTGATACTCATGCGCTACGTCGCGTCGTCCGTTTGTCGCTTAGGATAAAATGAAGGCAAAAGCTTATTGCATCGTATTCGGTTGCTTAAATAATTCTTTCCGGATAGTGCTCGGTCAAGCGGAATAGATATGTTTCGGACGAGAAAGGACACAAAGTAATAACAACTCTCAAGCGCGGCTATTAAGTGCAATTTAGCTTGCGCGTGGGCGGGCAAATGATTTTGTAGACTATTATAAAAGCGGCTTTCTTCAAGACCAAAGGAGAGCATCTTCTGTGTTGTATTGATCATACACAGAAAACAAAAATAAACATTAAAGCGACAGTTTGGACCCGCATTCTATGCAATGCGTACCGCACCTGACGTAAGACACTGCACGATAATGGTTGTTGCAGGGAGACTATGACCTAATTTTGTAATAGATTTGAAAACCTCAAACCTATCCAGCTGTAGGTCAGCAGGTCATGACGGCGCTTTTGATACAAGCAAACAGTATAGTTCGGATTAGTTAGTTCGCAATCTCGCCGTCGGTTGAAGGTGGTACTTCACTCGGCTGTTGTGTCAGACTGTAGTGTAGGTGGCATGGGCGGCGTTGTTTATAGATACCGTATTTTACCGCTCATTGCCTAACATAGATGGCGTTACTAGGCGCTGTCGAAGGTGGACTGAAGAAAATTTTTCAGTGCGTAGGCCAAATAAATCTCATTGTATTATATCCTTTTCCCAGTATGTTAGGACCAGCATACAGATTCGTCTTAATGTCTGAATGTGAATTTTATTGTACGAATTTATTGTGTTTACTTGCGGCCATTCATAGATGGCGCTGGGAGTTCCGTGTGAAGGTTTGCCTTTGTAGCGATAAGTTTCTGGAAGCTACCTGTTACTAATCCTACGTCGTACGGTTTTCAACAAAACTCGGTTGCGTTTCAAACTTTCGATAAACACACGTTATCTACTGTGTGACATTTCCTAAACTTCATGTGCTATAATGACCACGTACTGTAGGTACTTATCGAAATACTAATGTCTTTATTTTGCGAGCCTAAGACAAAAATTCGAATAAAATATCCGCCGAGAACTCGCTACGGACTCAACGCACATGGTGTGCGATCATGCCGATCATTTGTTGCTCAGAAATTTAGTGAAGCGCTAAAAGTTGGAGTATTTTAGCGGAGGTTGGTTGGCGAAGCCGCCCAAGCACATGTTCTACAGTGCTGTGACGAAGATTTAACTTTTGAAAAGATTTCAATTTAATGTGGCATATTTTTTCTGTTTTTCATACCTTGTGAAAGTTGTTAGGTGAAAAAAGAAAAATAGAAAATACTTACACTTATTTAGTATAGATTGAAATGCACACAATATAATATCCATTAGAGAAAAACAAATTAAAAAGTGAGAGGTCTGATATAAGAAATTTGCAGAAAAGTGTGCCTCATGTCTGCAGCAGGCAAAAAGGCCCAATTCAGCAAAAATGTCAGACCAAGTGCCTTTTTTTATGTGGATGGGAAATCATCAAAAGACCCCTCCCGCTCTGGGTGGAGCAGAAGGGAGTGTCGGACTCTTACTGACAAACCCACCCGTGTTCCTTCCTTAGCCCTTTATGTTCCGGGGCAGCGGTAACCCTTTCATCATCATCATCATCATCATCATCATTTTATTTCGAGCAACAAGACTCATAGTGTTAGTAACAATATACTTATAAACTATGTTATTAATAAGAAAAAATAAAATAAAAGTAAAAACAGATTGCGAAATCACTACTACAAGGTGACAGGCCCAGCCGAAACCTTGCAGCAGCGGTTCACAATCACACAATCAAGCCTGTCTGCTACCATAGATAGGATGCTGTTGGCGCTGCCCCGCACCCTACGGACCAAGGATGCGCACCGCTTCCGCATCACCGTGTAGAAGCAGTCCACGTGAGCTTCAGCGAACATCCCTGAAGCGCTGCAATATCGGGGCAACCCCAACAACACCCTGTAGGCATTGTTGAATTGGACTCGTAGGGCGCTGTACTGTTTTTGAGTATAGTTAGCCCACAGGGCGCTCGAATAAAAACAGGTGAAATATGCTCTGAAAAGGGTGTTTTTTACTTCCTTCGAGCATCGTGCAAACCTGCGAGCTACCATGTTCGCTCTAACAGACAGCGCCCTACGTTCCCGCTCTATGTCTGCATCGTCTTTCATGTCAGAGGTCACCAGATGCCCAAGGTATTTGAAGGTGTCAACCCTATTTAGCGGTACATTATTTAACTTGATGCTAGGGATATTATCCGGACATTTACCCCTGGCCCGAAAAACCATACACTCGCTTTTCTTGGTGTTATAGAGCAGGCCATGACTGAAAGCGTATTGCTCACAAATGCCAAGCAGCTTAGACAGGCCACAGACCGAGGCGCTCAGCAGCACCATGTCGTCCGCATAGCTAATGTTGTTTACACAAATTCCACCAACATGACATCCGACATGCGTGCTGCTCAGCCTCTCGATGATTTCGGACAATCCCGCTGCCCCGGCAGGCTACGGCCCTTACGGGCCTCTTCCTTATTGCTGACATCTCTTTGAGGCGCGGGTGGAACACGTACGCACCGTCCGGCACGGGCCTGGTCCTGATCGGACGGAGAGTTACCCATTACTCTCCGCCCGCAGGCCCGCGCCTACGGTGGCCGGGAGTCGACACGTGGCTACCGACGCCCGGAGCGTCTCCCGCGGCGGCTGGGACGTGAGGTTCTCTCTCTCAACTGTCCCGCCACCTCCTTCGCTAGCACGACTGCTTCGCAGAAGGAGGTGACTGCCTCCCTTCTCGTACTACCTTGCCTTATAAAGAAAGAACAGTCATGAAATAGTGTTATTTGCACACATAAGCACAATGTCTGATAAATAATTTGCTAATATATGAATAATTTGCTGATTTTTATCTGGATCCGATGTGTGAGGTGACGTTTGTAAATTATTTTTACACTGCAACGTGACGTGTGTATGCTTATTTAAATAAATTATATTGAATAACATTGCAAAACAAAACAAAAAAGACATACATAAATGAGACAGCCAGATTTACTAAATTGTTGTTTAAATTTTGGAATTACTGGTATAGATGTTTTGATATTTCACATTATGTCGCCGTTCTATATCCCAATTTTTACGACCTTTATTATGGTACTAGCAGTGCCCCGCGGTTTCACCCGCGTTAATTTGAGAAAAAAACTACTATACTACTAAATATAATATATTCCATTACTTTAAGATTATTACTTAGTACCCACGGCTACACATCAAGCTATACATAACCAGTATAAGCTGCAGTGGCGAAGGGTGAATTTATGACAGAGGTAGGCTGGAGCAAGAAAACGACGTCAAGAAACAGTTTCATTATATTTCAATGATGAATTGACTATAAAGTGATTGTGTTCTGAATTTTCGAAGGGAAGCCACTGATAAGCTCGCCACTGATAAGCTGACTTCTGATTGTACGAAAAACCTATACAATGCGAGGTCAGCAAAAACTGGGAAACTGTAGCTTGAAGTGTAGCCGTGTGTACATTACATTACGAAGCTATTTTAGGTAAATCACGCTATGATCAGTAAGAGTGGAACTAAAGTAAACCTCGCACAGCTACCGGCGCGCGGCGGCCATGCTGATTTATATTAAAACTATGATATCTCCTAAGATATTCATTGAAATCAAAAGATGTCACGGGCAATTTTGTTCAAAATTAAATTCTTATGATGAATAACGTATTTATTTGGATAAGGATTAATATTATGTTTATAAAACACCTTCGCAAATAATGCATTATTTTAGAACAAATTTAATTATCATAAAAAAAGTTATAGTGAGTGATCCTTAAAAGATAGACATATGCTGTCGTGGACGTTTTTTTAGAACTTTTAAGGGGGAACAATTCCGTCATACCTACATTTTTGCGTTACATTAACCGTTTACGCAGCGCACGCAACGGAAACTCTCAAAAGGAATAATTTTTCCCGTTTTTGCCACAGTTTTCATTGGTGCGACGCTCCTATTGGTTGTAGCGTGATTTTATATAGCTTATAGCATTCCTCGATAAATGGACTATCCAACACAAAAAGAATTTTTCAAATCGGTCCAGTAGTTTCGGAGCCTATTCATTTCAAACAAACACACAAATCTTTCCTCTTTATAATATTAGTGTAGATAAGTTTTATTTATCAAAGCCTAATATAACTCAAATGAAATAAGAAATAGATCATAATTTAGATATAATTGGATGCAGTGAAGTGTAAGACTGTGCCGACCGCACAGTGGCGCCCTCATCGTTTTTTTTTTGTTATTTCATACAATTTAGAATGAAAATGCAGAAAATAAGCACGTTAAGTTGTGCTTCACAAGTATATACGTTAATATTATTAGAAACGGTAGTTTTACATTGTTTAGTTTTATTATAATCCTTAAAACAGATATCAGTGGCCACTATATTCCGTTTTAAGGATTTTAATAAAACTAAACAATGTAAAACTACCGTTTCTAATAATATTGATATTAACGTATAATCTTGTGAAGCTCAACTTAACGTGCTTATTTTCTGCATTTTCATTCTTAGACGAATTTATTCGTAGACGAATAAAACATAATACAAAACGACGTTTTATAATTGGCTAAATGTGGGAGTACTGTACCTACACTGTAATACCACAGGTGGTGGGCGGTGAAATATCTCGTATTATTCAGAGTGAATGAATAACACCTTCAAGGCTGTGTCTGAAATAGGTTATATTTCAGTTGCTAACTTTGATATAGTGTTAGCCCAGAACATACAAAGCTGTAGTAAACCTTACTTTATAGAGTACGAAGCAAAGCTTTGAGTAGGAATGCGACAAAAATAAAATAAGAAAGACGCTCCGGATAAAGTACTTCAAAGCCTGTTTGCGAAGAAGATAGATAGATGGTAAGGTGAGTATTTTATCTATATTCTTCTTCTAATATATAAAATTCTCGTGTCACAGTGTTAGTTACCATACTACTACGAAACGGCTGTGTGTGTGGCGAAAATTTTGTGTGGATATCGGGTAAGTCTGAGAATCGGCTCCTACCTATTTTTTTTTGCAAAACGACGTTTGCGGGGTCAGCTACTCTAATATATAAAATTCTCGTGTCACAGTGTTAGTTACCATACTCCGAAACGGCTGGACCGATTTTTATGAAATTTTATATGCATATTCAGTAAGTCTTGCGGGGTCAGCTAGTCTAATATATAAAATTCAAAGTCCTGACTGACTGATATATCGACGCACAGCCTAAACCGCTGGCCCTAGAGACATGAAATTTAGACGGTATGTTCTTTGTGAAGAGTAGGTATACACTAAGAAAGGGTTTTACGAAATTCCACCCCTAAGAGGGTGAATGGGGGGAGGGTGAAATTTCACGCGAACGAAGTCGCGGGGTGCGCGGCAACCCCAACAGCGTGCCGATGAGCTCAAGTGCCTACAGGCTGACATCCCTCATCGACGCACAAGCTGTAACCATGAATTCAGTATATGATTCTAGTCATGATTTAGAGGAATGTCTACGCTAAGGGGCTAGCGTAGACTGATATAGACATCAAAAAAAAAAAAAAAAACTGATATTTCGTGAAAAGTGCAATACCTACACGGTCAAAATGTATGTAACTACTTCAGTCCGGGTCTATTGTTCATCAAATACTACCAAAACGAATGCGCCGCGTGCAGCACCCCTAGTTTGAGGTGTTAATCTGAGCGTTCTGCCTACACTTCGAGAGATTACTGTCTATACCTTAATAAAACACTGCAACGGCTATTGGAAGCAGCTTTTAGTACTATTCGTATTTTACGTGGTATAGTGTTATTTATTAGAAACCTCTAATAACACTATCTACGTACTGTTTTAAAATCCAGAAACTACATTTCTCTTAGTTAGAACAAATCGCACGCTTAATAATAAACCGGAATAAGACAAAACTTCGCTTTTTTGGGAAATCACGGTCAAAGTTTAATACATTGTCGCGCGCTTTTGTAGAAAAGAGAGGGATGATCTAACAATCGGCCATTTTGGTTTGTTTCGCATGGTGGGATTGTACCTATAGATTCTTCAATCGGAGTAAGTTCGTTTTATTAACAAAAGTGGGAATCCTTAATTTTTGACATATTCCGGTTTATTATTAACCGTGCGAAATGTAGTTTATAAAACATTTTGAAGCCCAAATAATGTCGCTCCGTATTAGTTAAACCAACATGTGTTAGGCAGACGGTGCACAATGGATATTTCATGCTGCGGCTTTGTGCGTCTTATGCATAACTGCGATAGCTAAATCCTATTCCAAATCGTACCGTCGACGCTAGTAGCCCTGAATGAAAACCATTTCATATTAGCCTTTCAAATTCATACAATAATCATATTGAACAATATAAAAGGTTAAAAATATGTGGTAAACTAAAAAACACGCTTTTAAAACGCACAAAAATTTATAAAATAAGTAATTTGACTTTAAATATTGAATTATAAAAGCGTGGAAGGTGGAGCGTGGAGGTATTGTTATTTAAAAAAGCGTTTTTTTATAAACTACATATTATTTCTGTCGAAACCCATTTAAAAAAAATGCTATTTGATTTCATTTTACCTTAATTTGACCGAGGTCTATCTTTTGAGAGTATTTTTACGAATGCACGCGACGACTCTATGTAATCTAAATGCGATTTAGATTACATAGAGTCCTGCCAGTCTTCTCTCCTGATTTGTATACCGGTCTGATCGATATTGTGCATGTGGCTGTACGTATGTTGTGGTATAGCTGTGTTCCTCATCCGCTCCTGGTTTGCCATGTTTGTTAGGATATTCGATGTTGTATTTATTTGTGTTTCTCAATGTTGTATGTTACCTCCAATGCATTGGCGGATTTCATTTCGTTTATCATTTGTTTCGGATTTCATTTCGTTTATCATTTGTTTCAGTATTGTTTTGCTCGAGTCTAAAAATTAAGTAGGTACATAAGTCATAGGAAATATTTCCTTGTGATCAAAAACGATGTGATTCAACATATTTCTGGATCGGTTGATCGATTTGTTTGATTGAAAAACAAATAAGATTTTAACATTTCCGTTTCTAAAATGCCTTGTCGAAGTGATATTGTCAATATAATTTAATCGTATGAGTCTATAGGTAGTTACATTTATTATTAAACTAGTAAATAACTGAGAAAACAAGAAAGACTAATGGAAATAAAATATTGGATAGAATTTTTCCATGCTCATTATAGGCAAAATTATAATTACACTTGTTATTGACGAGTATTAAGCTGCCAACCTTCACTGAGCACGCGTAACAGATTACGGCCCACTCCCTCTCACACAGGGCAGGCGTCAGTCCCAGCCGTGGGATGGAACATTATACACTGATTATGAATGTTATAAAATGATTATTTGTGCTATTTTTGTCGTGTAATGGTGTCGACAAGGTTGAGGTATCTCGTGTTTAGAGCAGTAGACTTGATCGATAGTTTGTTGTCTGAACTTTCAAAACGGCTCTTTCGACTATTCACAACCTACCTTTTGAGCCAGCCTGAAAAGAGTCAAAAGGTTTAAAAAGTATTGTTTGTAACGCAAGTTGTTTGCTCACGTCAGGGAGTACCCGTGCGACCACTACACGGCCATCATCAACGTGACACTGATGTGCACGGGCTGTCCCCGTGCGCCCGTGCACGAGAGCGCGCTGCAGCTGCTGCAACTCCTGGACAAGAGGTTCTTCGGCACCGTGGGGCCGCTCTCCGCTGACGATGACGGTAAGTTCATTCCTCAAATTACTAAGACAATAGCAGGTCAAAAGTCGATTCTAATTACCCTGTTCCAATTTTTCGATTTGGACAACACTCCTTGGTTCATCTTGTATAGTTAGTACCTACCGATTCCATTTCGAAGGTCCCAAATAGTGCAGGTTAACAATGCACTCCTATACGAGCAAGACAAAAGTGCCGTGAGACATTGAGGATCAGCGTGGTTGATTGATGATTTACATTTTCAAGCAGACAAATTTTTAAACATTATGATGCAATGGATTATGGATTTCCTCCAAAATCCTTCAGATTGAGATAGAAAGCGCAGGTACTACGCTACTGTGGTGCAGAACGAAACAAGATTAACTGTTTTGTAAGCTGCTTTGCAACTGCTCTCTGTTGCCCCGTTAGCTTACAGATTTTGTACGTGGAAAACGTGTTAGTAAAATAGTTCAGCAAGCTTTTAGGGAAATAGTTAATAATAATTTATAAGCGTCCCACGTACTAGTTCTCGATAATGAAAAAGTACAGTTTCGCTTTCAAAGTATTTTATAAAGAGAAATTAGCAAGCTGTTGTTTATTATTTAAATAACACATTGACAGTTTTAGAGTTCAAAAAATATGTTTTCTTGCTTACTTTTATAAACTACACTGAATTTTCTTGACTTTTTCGTTGAGGCAGATTTTTATTTTTATTTCCGTCTGACTCTACCGTTCTTAACATCCGTCAAAATGTCGAGATAATCGATTTGAGTAGATCAAAACGACACATCGATTATGGCGGTTAGCAGTGTTCTTCAAGCTGTCAGAGGTAAGTGATTATGAAGGTAAGTTACGCGACGAGCCTGGAAATGTGAAATTAATACGTGATATACGCATATGTCAGCGTGCAACCAACTGCGAAATGTACTTAAGTCAATCAATTTGCTAGAAAGTTACGTAATTATTTACACTTACAGAATCGAGGATAAATCCTCTAAATCATATTTTCACGGGACATGAAACATTCAGCATTGTTGCTGCCCATGAAACTAAATGGCTCTGTGCAGCTTATAACTTTAACTGAAATCAAGTATAATAATAAAAAAGTCATAAACAGGTTCATCAGTCCCTTAGTTTCCTCAACCTGCCACCTAACACGCCTGCTGAAGAAGGTAGTGATTCTTAATAATACATGCGGGCTAGTAAGAAAATTTCTCCAGTGTGGGTCGGGCAACGTGCCGCATGACTCCCACTCAAATATAGTTTCAGTTATCATACAGTCTACTGCGGGAAACCAAGCAATATCTCATATTACGGCCCACTGATAGACACTTGGCTTAGGCCCGGCCGTGCCATCAATTCTATTCGGCTAGGCCGAGAAAACAAATGAATAAACAAAAATAATAAAATAAGTAAAAAAATATTTTGAAGTTAAACGGTTTAGTGAAAATAATGATGTAGTTTATGTACTAAAAGCTAAAAAATAATTCGGTAGGTCCCTAGGTGTATCTATCATCACACCACTTTTCTCATCAATTTATGGCATTGATCAGACAATAAATAAAATCGTGGGGCGCTTGAAATTTCTGTTAACAGTCAACTGCTCATATCATTAGAAATCCTATTTACATATATTTACTCAGGTTTCGCTACGCCCCACGTTTTTATTTTATGTAAATATTTATTTTTGGACCTTACATCTGTAAGATGTGATGTCCAATAAAGTTAGTAAATCTTGAGCTAAATTTAGTTGTACTTATTTCGTTTCTGACGCATACCTTATCTTTTCTTCGTTTTTGTGGGTTGTTTACTGGTAGGTATAGTTGTCTTACAGGCAGAATCTCACATTTATTGTACAGTTCTGTTGTGCGGTGCGGAAAAAGATACGTTAAAAATTACAAACTTTGAGTACTGCTCGTTGCCGTTGGGCGATCTCAAAACTCTTTAAGGTGGTTTTTAAAGCCCCTCCCCAGGAGGACATGCAGTAAGATAATAGTGACTGACAGAGAGCTAAACACATCTGTTTCAGCAGTTGTGGATCAGCGACAAGCCGTATTATTTTAAAAATCCCACCCACTGAGTTTGACTTTAACCCAAGGATAAGGCGTCCTACCTCATCCTCAGAGATATCCATTAAGACCAATGAATATTCAAGGTCCACAATAACCGCCAGTAGATATCATTTATTCTCGTGCTATCAATTTCGACATTCAGCGTCTTCCCTAACCGCATAATCTCGTCACTTACTGTATCCTTTGTCTCGTTATTTTGTGTTGGTATATTTCGTTTTTAGAGAGACTAAGAGTCACTCAACGAGCAATGAAAAGAGCTATGCTCGGAGTTTCTTTGCGTGATAAAATCCGGAACGAGGATATTCGACGAAGAACCAGAGTCACTGACATAGCTCTTAAAATTTGCAAGTTGAAGTGGCAATGGGCAGGCCACATCGCTCGTAGAACTGATACCCGATGGGGAAGAAAAGTTCTTGAGTGGCGACCACGAACCGGAAGACGCAGCGTAGGCAGGCCTCCCGCTAGGTGGACCGACGACATCGTGAGAGTCGCGGGCAACCGATGGATGCAAGTGGCGGATTGTCGTTCGGCGTGGTGGTCTAAGGGGGAGGCCTTTGTTCGTTTGCGTACGTCTACCGGCTGATGATGATGATGATGATATTTCGTATGTCGATACCAGTTCCAATGTTTCTCCTCTAAATCTTTGATCAGAACCCTATCAGCTTTCCTTTCATTCTCAAGTAAAATAATTGCTAATTTGTTAAATAATACTTATCTGCGACAACCTAGCTAAAGAGTATTTATATGAATTTAAAAAGGATATAATATTATATGGTTGTCGAGTGAAGCGAACTAACGGATTAAGACACTTGTATTTTTGATATATAAGAGTACTTATTTCTTTTTCATATCAAAATAATTTCTGCTACTTATGTTAAGTGTATCAAGAAATATCGAAACTAAATTGACTCGTCTCAAGGGCTGCTGAAGTATGCTTTTATTTTTAAAGTCCAATGTTTAATATGTGTGTGTTTATGTGTAAACGCAAACCTGTGACGAATTAAAATGTAAGATAACGCAACTCATGCCCCCTAGATACAGTTGCCTAGTTGTCCACCACTGTTAAAATATACTAGTTACAGTAAGCATACAATATTATTATTTTTTACTTAAATTTATTTTGTAACAATGAACCAATAAAAAAAAAAAACGAGTGTGCTTATGACCACACGACTGAAGTGAAACTTCTTTCGCTCCATCTGTATGTATATATATATATATATATATGTGTGTACAATATATACATGTATACACATATACATACACACATCAAAAGTGTCTAGGGATCAAGCATTTTTATGCGGATTTCTTGAGATTGAGATGTGGCTTTGTAATAAATTTATGATTTTATAAATTTATATGGATCCTTTTTGGTGCATTTCATAATTTGAATCAGGAACTGTGAATCAAATTCGAGTAAAAGATGAAAATCAGCTGTCAATATTTTCCCTATAAAAACATACAACGCATTGAAGACATTATTAGTGCTACTGTTTCCCTACTACTGATTAAAACCAACGTTATTATGGAGCGGCGACGTCATTTAAGCAGGGAAGAAATGCTCAGAGCCGTGGGAATGATAGAAGCTGGTTCCCGGCAACGTACTGTGGCTTTAGCTCTGAATACAAGTCAGAGTGTTATCAGTCGACTTTGGACACGTTACCGAAGCACTGGTACCGTGGCTGAGCGCCATGGAGGACGGTATCGCTGCACCACACGGAGACAAGACCGATACATTCAAATCTTAACTCGAAGAGCTCCAACAATAACCGCCATGATGTTAGCCGTGAGGCTTCATCACTCTTCAGGGAACTTAATTAGCGACCAAACAGTCAGAAACCGCTTGCATGAAGTGAACCTTCATTCCCGAAGACCGCTACGGGTACCACCTATAGCAATGCACAATCGTAGGATTCGATATCAATGGGCTCTTGAACACAGAAATTGGGCAGAAGAACAATGGCGTTTCGTGTGCTTTTCTGATGAGTCTCGTTTTGGTATGAGACCGGATACAAGACGTATACGACACTGGAGAACCCCTGGACGCCAACAGCGATTAAAATCCTGCCAGGAAGTCCATCCTTATAGTGGTGGAACCATCATGGTATGGGCGGGTATTTGGATCGGCGGAAGAACTGACTTGATTTGGATCAGAGGCAACCTCAACGCTCAAATTTATGCTGAGACGATTGTATCAGACGTCATCGTTCCTCTACAAGTGCAAATCGGTCCCTTATTTCAGTTAATGCATGATAATGCACGACCGCACACCGCAAGAGTTGTAAGACAGACTCTCGCCGCAGCTAACATCAATGTCCTGCCCTGGCCTGCTCAGTCGTCAGACTTGAACCCGATTGAGCATGCATGGGATATGCTACAGAGAAGAGCTCTGCCGAATATGGAGGGTATCCAGTCGCAAGAAACCCTTTTTTTGTTGTTGCAACGAACATCGGCGGCCATTCCACAGCGTGATTTGGATGAACTCATTTTGAGTATGCCAAACCGATGTTCTTGTGTTGTTAGTGTTCGCGGTAGAAACACGGATTATTAATTGTTTAAGTTACCCAATAAAATTTTAGAGAAAACTGTTATTTCAGTCTTTTTTTCGAACTTTTGTGTTAGTGGTTCAAATGTCAAAAATCCCTTTATTAGGAAAATGGCAAATTTCTTTATTAATGCAAAGGTGACTTGGTTTATCGTTACTGTGACAAACGAAAACACTTTATTTGATGAATCCTTAAAGAAAATTTTAATTAATATCAATCAGGAGAAAAGTTATTGCAAAAATATATGTTGATCCCTAGACACTTTTGATGTTTGTATATTAATTTTCTACAAATATTTAAATTTATTTCATGGTTTCATTGGTAAATTAATATTTTTGCATAGATCTTCTATTGCTTAGATATACGGAACGTATTTGGCTATGAGAGGAAGAGAGAAAGAAAATGTGCGCGCGCACTGCTGTCTCTTGTTTATATCCCCCACTTAACTTCCGTTCGCCTTGCCCGATCACACTTTTCGTAACGCTTACGTCACGCGTTCGCCAGCTTACTCCCCAAGTCAAGCGTGCGTAAAGAAGTTTCACTTCAATTATTCTTAGTAGACTAAGAATTATGAGAATTGTCGCGATCATAGCGATTTATTCAACTAATATCTATGCAATCTTCGTTAGAAGAAACAATTACTTACACGCTAAAACTTTGCAATCGAAACTAGGGTAACGAAACGAAAGGAAATCTCACAAGCAGCTATGTCGTGTTTTACGTTCCATGTTTGTTTCAAACATAAGAACTGTCGGAATGTATCACGGTCAAACGTACGCTACCGGCGTGGTAGCCAATAATAAATGTATTAATAATTGGCCATATATTTTATAATTGACCAATTAAAAATGTATTTATATATCATGCCGGCTTTAAGTCACGTATTCAATAATAATATTGATCGAACATAATACGTGACTACGGAAAACCTACACAATTCAAATCAAGGCGACGAACACGCCTCCTCACATCTCAGTCTAGAAGGATCTACACTTTCTGTCTTCAGTAATAATTGGGTTTAAACTGACGTCTCTTATATGTATTTTGTTGCGAAATAAAAATACCTTGTTGACATACTTATTCGAAAAAGCTCAAACTAGCAGTTATCAGATTTAAGTCTCTGACCATCCTACCCATACTTATATGTACTAAACTCTTAAGAATCTTAAGTTCTAAACCTCGAAGCTGTTAGAACAATACAATAGAAATATCTTTAATCAGATGCTCTTTGAGCAGTTCCATGAAGGACTTTATGCAAAAAGCGGAACATGCGGCTCGTTTTGTTAGGAGAGATGAAGAGTTAAAATCTGGTTAACGCTGTAACTACGTAAATCCATCTCGTGTAACGCCAACTGATCCCGACTCCTTTTAACTCGGCTAAGCTTGTTTGTGTCGTGCACCCTTCGCGCCACGCATTAATGGACTTAGTCCGATGCAGAGTAAAAGCTTTTTAATCAGCAGTCTGCAATAACTACAGAACACTGGGAGTCGAGACTTTTTCTTGGTCCTAAATTAAACTCACAATAACTTTTACTAAAAGTCTGAGGATAAGCCTTTAATTTAATTGTAAAAGTGATATCGAATCTCGAGTCTCAGAGTTCTTATAATAATAAGACGCCTGATAATAATGCCACTGCATTCACTACTAAGCTTATCAACAATCGGTAATGTAATGGGTCAGTAAACATCTTTGTCCTAGTTAACTTGCCATGACATAACAGGTCCATGAGTGTAAGCGATGTGTGTGCATTGCTTACAGCGTGTTTACAGCGCGTCAGTCGCTCCCTATCGCCCTTGTGTTGACATATCAGTGCCGCGATAAGGCTAAGCTTACATAATATTGCATTCGTAATTCGCTAACATGTATGAACACTATAAGGTATTTCGTATACCTATAAGTTAGTTCCTAGCTAAAATGATAATAGATATGTTTAAATTAAGATATTATGTTAGTTTAAGACAAACTTTGTCTTTTGAGAACAATAAAATATATTAAGTATTTCAATTGAACGTATTTTTAATTTTGTGTAAGTTCACCCTGTTTTTGTTCAGTTTTTTAAGGTTCTGTACCTCAAAAGAAAAAACGGAACCCTTATAGGATCACTTAAATTCGTTGTCCGTCTGCCTGTCTGTCAGTTGGTCTAAATTCTTTTCTCAGGAACGCGTAGAGATATTAAGTGGAGGACCTTATCACCGCACAAGTACTAAACAAGGGTAAGAATTCGTATTAAATATCTCATAACGCATATTTCCCCTTGGGTGTACCTAGTAATGGTTTCATCCATCGCAGGCTGGTCGTTGCCTAGACGTAGAGCAGGCTTACTAAATTAATACGCGATCAAATTAATGACATCTACTCAATAAAAATCTTAAATTAATTCATTCATCCACAGACAACGCACTGCAGACGCTGTGTCTAAAAGGATGTAATTTTTCACAAGAGTTCCTATTATAACAAAGGTGAGCACTAATAAAGGCAAATTCATCCCCTAAAGGAATTCAATAGGAGATGAAATTTTGTATGGAAGTTCGTAATTTTTGTCCGGGCGCACTTCGTCAAAACATAAATAACTTAGATCTATGACTAGGTAATATAGACTTGACAACGCTGATAGGTACTGTAGAGGCTATATGTAGCTTCACCTTTTATAGTGCAGGCTGGTTATATTTGTGCGCGTGTTCCATTCGTACGTTCAAGCAAGTGTCATATATTTTTATATGGTATTTTTGTTTGGTTGAGTGAGTGCTAGACATAGCCTCGTAATGTAGTCTTCCGATAAATATAATAAATCTAACTGAAATCTTATAGCTGTTTAAATTAAAAGGTGTAGCTCTCATCTGGAGCACCACAGTACTGCAGTAAAGTCGATGCAGGTAGATCTCGATGTATCGCTTATATTGTGTCAGTCATCATAGCATAATTATGTAGGCATGTACCAGGTCGTGTTAAAATTAATATCATGCTATTTTTGTAGGACGGTACTGGTGACGGTACATGGACCGTAATTATGTAGTCGCGACCAAGGAAGTTGTACTTAATTCCGCTCCAATCCTTGTATCGTATCTTGGAAAGTCTTCTCACGGCTATTTTCAACATTCAGTTTTCAGAATCAGGGGGTCTACTCCCTAAGCACGAAGTCCGTCGTTTCGGCCTTCGTTACGGGCGTTTCCTACTCCCTATCACCGACGGACGGATGATTCGTTCGGGGCCCGAACGAAGAATGAATGCCACACCGATTTGACAGTTGTCCCTACTCCCGATGTGTTTTTGCCCGTCCGAACAGTTGAACTTGACAATGGTTTCGACGGATAGTTATGTCAGTTGATACGACATCAAAATAGTTCTCGTGCTGTAGACGAAAGTTACCAGTTTATAAGATCCTGACTATGGCTGCTTGTTTAATTATTGAAGAAGCTTTACAGGAAGAGTTTAGGCAACGTCGATATTATTTACGCCAAAATTTTAGATTGTTTTTTAGGTAAAATTGTCATTGCCTGCTGTGTTTTACACAATATATCGGGCGGGCTTCGAAGCACCTACCCTCAGCGAGGAAGACCTGCAATTAGAGCGCAATAGACAGGGAGATGTGTCTACCTCTATAGCTATGGCGATATCCTCTCCTCAGGCCCATCAGCAAAGGCAAAGAGCGAGAGACATTAGTGCAATTGCGGGAAAAAATAGGAACTTATGCAGTCTCACAAGAAAACTTTCCAAATAAAACATAAAATGCATAGGATATTTGTATTTATATTATTGATTAGGGTATTTATTTTGTGAACTTTTTTATTTTCCTTACAGGACTTAATGGGTGTTGGGACTGGTGGAAAACAGACATACATAAGTACATAAATATACGCTGATAAACACATTACCTTCCTTTGCATCGCGCAGTCGGGTAAAAAGAGACAATGTTTCGGGATTTTACCATTATAGTTTAGTACATACTAGGTTTTGCCAATAACGATTGATATATATTGGATTTTTTTGGAATAAAACAATTAAACAATCTTTAATCATTTATTTCAATTACCTATCAGTCAAAACATTACATATTTTAAATTATTCTCATTATCATTTCCTCAGTGGATGTAGAGGCTTGCTCCTGGGAAAGTGGGTCAGCAGGTGTAGCAGCATGGGTGGGTGAGGTGGCGACTGGCTCTCTTACAGGTGGAAGCTGTACAACAAAAACTGAATGTCATTGACGGATATTATTTAATAAAAAAAAAGGCACGGGAAAGACTGCATACACATAATTATAAATACAATGTTGCTTTTAATTCTTTACCTATGAAACAAGCTTACTATCATAAATTATAAATGTAATTCTTACCAATTGAAAAGCTGGCACTCTTGATTCGGTTTGCGGCTCTCCGAAACCCTCTCCCATTATCGGTAGTATCTTCAATTCCACTTGGGAGAGGGTTGGTGCTACCGATGGGCCTCCACCTGTAACACTTGCTGACCTTCTGGCAGCTCCAGCCGCTTTTTTAGCAAGATGTTTTTTGTCAGACCACACCTAAAATTTGAATATTTGGTTAATTGGACGTAGTTATGCAAAAAGGAACCAACCCACAATATGACCGAAAATGAGTTAAGTATACCAAACTGCTCGTCAAGGTCTATATTTTCGATTAGCAAAAACAATCCAAGTAAAATACGAATTTTTAATGTCAAAATATTCGTATTTTACTTGGATTGTTTTTGATAATCGAAAATATAGACCTTGACAAGCAGTTTGATTTACTTAACTCATTTTCGATCATGTTGTGGGTTGGTTCCTTTTTGCATAACTACGTCCAATTTTATAAAGCAATATAAAAACCACTATACTCGTAAGTACTCCTACAGATAAGTATTTGGAGGATGACTGATTATCATTGTATTCACTTTACTGATGACAAATATTGACGAGTAATGTATTAAACTCACCCTTTGCCACTGCTCGACGGACTACTGCAACTTCCCATTGAGTTAAGGGAGTTGCACAGGTTTTCCCACAGCCGTTTTGAGTGAACTCTCCCGTCGTCGGCACCCCTCAATAATCCGCGAGCCAGTTCTTGGTTCTCACCTATAAAATCGAGAAGGGCCTCAATTTGCCCATGTGTCGCTGCAGCGGTTGGGGCCGTTTTACACGACAAAAAAGCTAATAAATAAGAATATTGAAAATATTAAAACTTCTCGGCTAACAATTTGACATTTCATTTGAAAATTCCCTTCAAAAAGTAAACAGGCAAAGGTATCAACAGAATGATGCCGGTTTCCAGACAAAAATGGCAAAAATAATTCAATTCTATATTTAAAAACATAATAAAAAGTATATTTTTATAAATGTGGTCTTTTTCTAACGACAAAAGTATTAATTTTTGTTTACTAAGCTAGAAAACTACAAAATAAGTAAACCGGTAATCGACCGGTAAAATAGCGCAACTCTATCGCCATACGTCTTTCGTTCACGAATATTGTCTATGATTCCGTTTGAAACTGATGAATCCGAAATCGTTAGGGAGTAGGGTTCATTCCGACGTATCGGACTACTGTCGGACGGGCCCGTTACCTCGTTGACGGACTTAGGGAGTAGACCCCCTGTCATGGAATTAATTCGTTCGGGCTTCAATGTTCTCTAATACTACAAGTTTGTAAGCAATTTGATTTGTACAACTTCCCTGGTTAGCTAAAATATTTTGATGACATTTAATTATACTAACTCTGTCGATGATCTGTATATAAAATAAATTGGCCCTACGCCTTTTTACTTCGAGATACATTATCAAAATTCTCGGTAAAGTTTTTCTAATTATAATATCAATTTGCCCGTAACAAGTTCTGTAGGTCTTCTCAGTGGTTAATGAATGTCGCCGACTGTACGATCGTTCTATACCTTCTTACGAACATACTTATATTTCTTCATAGAGAAGCGCACAGGTACCAATGTCACGTATGTTCCTTGGCTGACCAAGGAACATACGTGGTTAACATACATGGTTCATCAATCAATGCAGGTAGCGTGGACAGCTTCGGGCTCAGCCCATACATATAATATACGTCGGTTTCGAATTGCAGGCGCGGCGAATTCACACCCACCGTCAATTCTATACAATAGCTAGCCATAACGGATAGATTTATCCGATAGACGCTTCTCGAGTTTAATATATACACGGTGTCCCTGGAAGTATGGATCAAACTGAATAGGGGCGTAGGCAAGGTCATTTCCAAACTTTTTGGTCCTGAGAATGATTGATGATTGAGAATTATTTTACGGTTCAAAAGTTGTGATCAATATTTTTCAATCGTTTCGCATTGTGCTCAAAGAAAAAAAATCATTAAAAAAAACTATCAGGGCTGTCTAAAAAACTTAAATTGACAGTTTCTGGTAGTTTTTTTTTAAATGATTTTGTTCTTTGAGCACTATGCAAAGTGATTGAAAATAACAAAAGTTGGTCATAACTTTTGAACTGTAAAAAAATTCACCAACATTCTCAGGATCAAAAAGTTTGGAAATTACTTTGCCCACGCCCCTATTTGATTTGATCCATAGTTCCAGGGACACCCTGTATATATATACATTTATTTATTTAATTAAATAATGTATGTTTACAATATTAAGTCTTACACTAAATTTAAATATAAACGTTTAGGAAGCGGTTAGTCTTAGCTATAATGTGTGGTGCTTTCTTTAATATTTATATTAAAGAAGGAAAACTTACGAGGAGTTTGCAATTGCAACGCACGGGTCGTTCGCACAGATGATCCGAGTAGCTTGTTTAAGCTTAGTGAAGGCGAGTTCTTGTTCGTTCTTGTATATACAGGGTTATTTTAAAAACACCAGCCTCAACCTCTTAAGAGGTCATTGTACTCATCATTATGAACAACTTTTACTATGGGACCAAACCTGAAATCGCGAAAAAAAAATCAGCTGTTCCCTACATTTTGACGAGATAGACGAAGATAGATGTAGGGAACAGCTGATTTTTATTTCGCGATTTCAGGTTTGGTCCCGTAATTTTAAGAACGTTCACAGTCTGATCTCAGTCTCAATCTGTCAAAAAATACCTCTAATTTGCCAACATTTTGACAAATATTTGACACTAGCTTTTGCCCGCGACTTCGTCCGCGTGGGTTTCGTACTTTCCTCAAATAAATTTAACACCCTCTCCACCTCCCCCTGAAAGGTATTTCGAAAATTATTTTATTTAAAGAAATAAGTATTCGGGCCAATATTTTAGTTAAACTACCTAAGATGTTTCAAATAAATTATCCTCCCTTTTCATCGCGACAGGGCTTGTTTTTGCATTTGGTACGTTTCCATTTTTATGATATAAAGATTATTTACACCCATTTTCGTGATAATGGAAGTTGAAGTTTCTACTCCTTAAGCTTTATTACCCTTTTCCACCCCGGTAGGAGTCGAATAAGTAAAACCCTAAAACTCATACTTTTTTATTTTAAGTAAGTAAGTAGTAAACCCCTAAAAGTGACAATCTTTATTATTTACTGAGGCAAATGTTGAAAAGTTTCAAGTTTCTTAACCAAAGGAATAAGACCACCTTTTCACCTTCACAGTTTTTATCCCCATAGGGGCGAAATATTGACAACATGTTTGGGACGTTTCCATATCTTGACTCAAAGATTATTTATACCAATTTCCCATTGAATCAAGCCACGCAATAAAATACTCCTCTGTGATATGGACTACCCCCGTTCACCCCGATAGCGTTAGATTTTCGAAAAACCCAGTCATACTTTTTTATTTATTTTGGTCTTAAGTATACATACTGAGTTCCGAGTTTATATTATTGGACCGCGCGATAAAATTCTTCCATACAAACTGACACCCTCAATCTCCCTTTAGAGCAGAAAAACATAAAATGACAAACTATAATTTACTTAGATAAGTATTTGTGCCAAGTTTGAAGCTTAAATTTATTCATACCATTTTTTTGGAGTAAACCAAGCTACGCACTATAATACCGGCCTTCAAAATCGAATTACCACTTTTTTAACCGTCAGGGGTCTACTTTCGAAAGACACATTTCTTATTACTTACTTAGGCAAATATTCCTTCCAAGTTTCAAGTTTATTAACCAAATGAATAAGATTTTTCGTATAAAGTTTTTCCCCACTTTTCACCCCACACAGGAGGAATTTTGAAAAATGTTTTGGGATGTGTTCATAACTTGACTCAAAGATTATGTCCAACAAATTTCGAGTTAATCAAGCCACGCAGTAAAATGGAAAATTAACTACTCCTTTTCACCCCGTCAGAGGTAGATTTTCGCAAAACCCTGATACATGTTATTCTTTACTTTTGGTCTTAAGTATAAATACTGAGTTTCGACTTAATTGGAGACCGCACGTTAAAATTCTTCCATACAAATGTTGACACCCCCTAATCGCCCTTTAGGGGGTAGTTTAGAAAAGCAAAAAAATGCCAAAATTCATAATTTACTTAGATAAGTATTCATGCCAAGTTTCAAGTATATTAACCAAATGAATAAGATTTTTCATATAAGCTGTATCCCCACTTTTCATCCTCACAGGGGTGGAATTTTGAAAAATCGTTTGGAATGTGTTCATTACTTGACTCAAAGATTATTTATACCAATTTTCGAGTTAATTAAGCCAGGCAGTAAAATTTGCCCTGTAAAATTAACTACCCCTTTTCTCCCCGTTAGGGGTAGATTTTCGAAAAACCCTGATACACGTAATTCCTTATTTTTGGTATTAAGTATAAATACTGAGTTTTGAGTTAATCGGACCGTGCATTAAAATTCTTCCATACAAATTTTGACACCCCCCCATCCCCCTTTAGAAGGTAGTTTAGAAAAACAAAAAAGACCAATTTTCATAATTTATTTTGGTAAGTATTCGTGCCAAGTTTGAAGTTTATTAACCCAAGGAATAAGTTTTTTCATACAAACTTTCATCCCCTATTTAACTCCCTTAGGGGTTGAATTTCGAATATTCCTTCCTTATTCCTCGTCTACATTATAAAGAAAACCTCTGTGCAAAATTTCAGCTTTCTAGGTCCAAGGGTTTAGGCTGGGCGTTGATGAGTCAGTCAGTCAGTCAGTCAGTCAGTCAGTCAGGACTTTTCTTTTTATATATATAGATTTGTTTGTCGTCAAGATGAGACTGCGACTAGATTTTGAACGTTTTAAATTACGAGAATTGGCCTTCAGAGCTGCACTGTACGAGGCGAGGAAAATGAAGTAATCTTATTAGTGGATATCGGATCGCACACATTACTCGCTGCACATCCTCGCACGTCCCTGTGGCAACGCACCCTTACTGTCCCAATGGTGGGCAAAGGCTTTTTCACATACATAGAGAGAGAAAGATGACACGGTAATACTGGTTCATGGCAATGATTGGCTTGAAACTAGCTCCTATGCGGAATCGGCCATACAGGTTGTTATGGAATTGCTAACTAGCAATCTGCTTACCTTATACCTAACACTAAACTAACACTAGTCGGTTTACTCACAACAGACTTGTACCTACATAAATATCTGTTTGGTTTATAGCTAGCTTATGACGTATTTAGACTGAACTGAGCGCGGATAGGTGCCGGAAAAGTGCTAAAACTGTCCTCGTTAAGGTTATCAAATTATAAACAGAACCTACTCCGAATGTTTGCAAGAATAAATTACAATAAAGTTGCATTAACGGTTACCATTGGCCTGACCATCGACTATAGCGCCTATCATTAGCTTTGATTCATTGAAACGCAGACATTGAATTGACCACACAGTGCACATGGTGGTCAAATTCAATGTCTGTGTTTCATTGGCAGAGGCACTGTGTTTCTTCAGTACCTCTCTATGTATGTCTGTGTGACAATTACTCAGCCCTATAGACCTTAGAGATATTTCAGTTTTTGTTCTATTACTCGAGATTGGCTTTAACGGAAATTTCATTAAGAAATTGATCCATTTCATGAGTAGTGTCCTTGTAATATATAGATGAAATAACTAGCAATGTACTACAGGTGGCCCTCGTGTCTTATCACGGAGTCTATTAATAGTTTCGGCAAGTTAGTAGAGTGTTAAGTTCCCAGTTTTATCACAGATAATACTTACTTAACTTTTACACTGGAACAGCAGCTAAGGAAGTAGGTAGGTACAGCAGAATAAATGTAATGCTGTAGAAAGCTAAAGCAATAGTTATTTATACTGGATGGCCCGTGAAATGAGGTCCAAAGTAAAATTTTAGCTCTTCCAAGGGACATCAAAGTAGTCGCTCAGCTTTCTAAAGCTATAAAAATAATACAACAGTATAAGTAGGTACCAGCAAAAAGACGCGTATTCAGGAACAATAAAAACATCGTGTGTGCTGGCGCTCTAAATAAAATACAGTTTTTTGCTTTTTCTGGTTTTATTTCACAACATCGAGTTACAAAAAAAAACACTCGCCTTCCAAAAAAGACACTAGAAAGTGAAAAAAAAAAAATTCGGAAGCCGGTGGCAAACAACGAAAATGCTAACCGAACGACACCGAAGTCGGTTGTTTTTTTTTTTTTGTAAAAAGTTTTTATTTTTCACTTTTAAGTTGTACAGACCAGCACATCAAGCTACCCGAAACTGTCAAATTTTCCCAATCAACTTTGAACCTAATGCTTTAGCTATAAAGTTGAAAATCTATTAAAGAAATTTGACAGATTGTAGTAGCTTGATGTGCTGGCGTCTGTACTTACCTAATACACATTCGTATAACACTACTTGCTATGTAAATATCAGTGACAGGAAGTCATTATAATATCATAAATATAAACTAAGTGGGAAAAATATCTATTATTGAAGCGAAATCAAAAACTGCCCAAGCAAAGTTAATAAAATTTATATAATGGGACCACCCCTGAGTCGAATTGAGAACCTCCTCCTTTTTGAAGTCGTTTAAAAAGATTGATTAAAATTATGAATATACATTTTTATTAAAATTATGACTATACATTTGATTAAAACTAGTGTACAGACGCCAGCAGGTCAACCTACTCCAATCTGTCGAATTTCTTTGATAGATTTTCAACTTTAGTACAAAGGAATAAGGTTCATATTCAATTGGGAAAATCTGACAGATTGGGGTAGCTTCATGTGCTGGCCCTCTGTACATGGTTTCCGTGTGCAGTGAGATGAAATGTTTTTGTGTTTGTACCAATACCTACTACGTGGTAGGTTTTTTGGTATGACGCCAGGAATGCAACACCTCACAACTCAGTATCGCTGGATATCATTATCATGATTGTCAAATGCAACCATTCAAAGTTCAATGGAATTCTGTGATTAGTCTGTAGTATGTAAGAGACTTGTAGTTAGGGGTTGGTTTGTGCGGGCCGCGCCCGGTAGGCTGTGTGTGCTGCACCTGGCGACTAGACGACTCGTCACGGCCCACGGACCATTCAGATAAGAATATATCAATAGGCAGAACAGCTAATACGACTAGAATCAATTCTATTTTTTAATTTTAAATTTTGACGTTCAAAAGTGCCTTTTAAGTGCCTATTTGAAATAAATTATTTGACTTTGACTTTGACTTTATAACATACAGTCACCCGTGTCACCCTTTGTAAAATTTCTATATTTATGTCTGCAATTTATAATGGTGTACATAATAAAGAGTAGGTATTCTATTCTATTCTATTCTATTCTATTCTACAGTATTATTGGTAGTGTAGATACAATTGGCGAGACGCTAAGACGAACAAGAATTGGCGGTTACGGTACTTAAAAACCGCGGGAAGGTATTCATATACTTACGTGCGACGTTGCTAATATTGTAGAGAAGTGGGATACATGATCAAATATTACCAATAGATCGTAAGAGCTTATAATATTTAAATGATTATATTACAATTTATAACTAACATTATATATATTATGTGTGGACTAATGATCATTTGTACTATAAGGTGCTTGTGGAGCGATGAGCGCATCGCGCGCGCTAAATAGACACGTCCTGCTCTAACCTACTGGTACTAAATTATTAATTTGCCCTTACTTATTTAAACTTCATACAGTTTTATTCAGTTATGCTCTTTATTAACTACAATGTAACGTTGAAATATTATCGACATACTGGCCCGTATTATACATGCACCTATAAGCACACTACGAATATTCGAATACTGAAGTTCCTTGAATTGAAACCTCATCTTATCTCTTTTATTTGAGTACACAGTTTTTAATTACTATTTCCAAGAACTCACGACGGCGGGCGTAGCGAGTCTACACTCGTAGCCTAAACTCGCTACGGCGTAGCGAGACTACACACAGCCAGATGTAGCTGGCCGCGTAGTGAGCCCGTAAACCAAACATCTTACTATGTTATAAATATTTGATTACATTTCTTAAGCAATTTAATATACCTACATAATTATTATGTTACGGTTAAAGATATTTGTTTTCTCAAAAGAATTACAATTCACTTATAGAGAAAACATAAATAGGTTTATAACAATGTTATCTGCCAACAAGCGTAGATAAAAACAAAAATGTATCTTTAAACTAACATTACAATAAAACTTCGACTTAACATACATCGTTTTTAGCATAACAAGTACAAAATAAACAAATCAGAAGAAGGTTACACACATGAAACAACAACAGTTTTGGGCGTTGAGGGTAGTGTGCAATTTAACAGTCGTTGCGTATTTACTAAGGCCTACGACACAGTGCAGAACATAAGCGATTTATTAAATTGTTTTGTGTTTTTTTTTTTTTTCGGTCAATATCACACTAATATTATAACGGATTTGGGTGAAATCTGAGACACAGATAGCTTATAACCAATATTAACACTTAGCATACTTTTTATCCCGATATTCTCACGGGATCGACACTTATGCGGGTATTATGTAATTATAATATAATTTATTTATTTTTAGCCTTTGTTGTTTTCATTAATATATACTTCCATGTATAATGTACAAAGATCAACTTATATAATATTGTATTTTGGTTGAATAACAATAACACTGCTGTGATGAATATGTTAATAGAATGTGTGGTCTTAGGCGAATAGATAGAATTAGAAATTAGTGACAAAATACGGTTTGAAAGTGGCGTCGGAGTCCGAGAAAGTGTGTGGACAGCAATTGTCACGGTACGTATGAACCTGTGATACGTAACAATGAGGATATGTCGATGTGTTCAAGGATTCCGAGCTGTATGGAAGAACCTCAAGTCGTGCTAATATTTTAGCCTTTATTACGAGGCCGACCGTATGAAGTGTGCCTCATACACTGAAGTATCCTCACTCGTGGAGGCTCTTAAAATACACCCACGGTGACTGACAATGAAGCTATAGAACGAGAGAGATAGCTGACACGCAGATTGATAGAGATAGATGTCTGGAAGGATGCAGATTCTATTTCATCATCATTTTTTTCGAATGTAAACCCTGTATAAATTGTACAAACCTTACTCGTACATGAGATCTATTGAAGCGATGATTATAAACAATTCAATATCATAGAGAACTAGGCATACCTAGCCGTAGTCAACCGTTTTATATATTACGTGGAATAAGCTATGTGTATGTAGGTATCCTATTCACTCTGAAATTACATTTTGTGGTGAGTGATAAAATAATCGTAATGATCGTAATCTAACACAGGTAATTTTGAATTTTCTCGCTTTACCCCGCGCAAGCTTAAAAATATATTTTTCAATAACAATTAAAAATAATCTAATTTTATGTAAATTTAATAAGAAACGATTATATGCTGTAACACTTTCCTACTTTTTTAAATTGTTTTCGGGAGTCTCTCTAACTACCTATTAATCTCTTAAGGTACATTTATGTCTTTACACGTATTTTATTGAGTAATGTTTTATAAAATCAACATTTCTAAGTATCGGCCTGTCCCCTGCGATCGGTCCTCGAACTAACGCAGAAGAATATTTGACACTCATAAAGACAGCTGTCGAATAATAACTAAATGTAAAGTGAGACCCAAAAATATGTACATATCTATTGTAATCGCTCTGATCACCTATACTAGTTTACCTATAACAGCAAGAGCATATTACGCGCTCAATCGGACATGGCTTATCCTGAAAACTATGTTACTGCACTGCTCTAACACTATTTCATATTTCAATAAACTTAAGCTATGTGATGTCACTGAACATGGACAATGGGTCGCTCACTGTGTTGGTGAGCCGCGGGCTACGTGTAATTGCCCGCTGCAGCGCTGTAAGCCCTGCTCGAGGCGCTCCAGCTTCACAAGCGAGCCAGTCAAGTCAGTCGTGTCTAATTATGGCTTCCTTTCTGCCCAGTATGTTTCTGCTTTAGATATCTTACTGATAAATGTAATGCTAGGTTATACAACTATCAAGAGACGAACTCCTGAATGTATGTCTATTCTTAAATATCACAACCGTTTCAAGCTTGACGAGAGCGAGTTCTTAAAGTATAGGTTCTCAACTCTGAGTATATTAAACTCCATGATAAACGGCGTAGTCTATCTATAGAAAATTATTTAAAAACATACTTATTATAGAAAATTATTTAATAAATTACTTATTTAAAGTTTTATATTTTTATGTATTACTAGCTGACCCCGCAAACGTCGTTTTGCAAAAAAAAAAAATAGATAGTAGCCGATTCTCAGACCTACCCGATATGCACACAAAATTTCATACAAATCAGTCCAGCCGTTTCGGAGGAGTATGGTAACTAACACATATATTAGAAGATTAGATAATTTTATGTATCTTAGTATAGCCTCCGAGCGCGCGATTTTATTAAACAAATTCATTGTGTCTCGTTGCGACGCTGCGGGGCTTTCGCAGAATTATACCCATAGATACACTGGGTGAAATGTAGTACAAAGGATCGCTGTAAATAAAATAACACAGTAAAAATTCCGTGGGTGTAGTGAGTGTGCAGTAGGTGCACTAACTCGACCTGTGGACACCGCCATAGATGTGTAGGATATTATTCCGCCGCCGTCCCTGAGCTAGTACCCAGCACCGATGCCCACTGAGCCAACACTAGGTAGCCCCGGGCTGAAATTACATTACACTCACATTACTAATGCGGAGCTGAGCCTAAAATGACTTTTACTTAGCTGGGAAAACGTTGGCAACCAAGAAAGAAAAGTGCCCGACCGTGTAGATGTAGATAGTGAATAAAAGAACACCTTTATGCTACGAGGCAGATTGTAGTTGATCGTCTTGTAAATGATGCGTGACGGCTAAAGAAATTGTGAAAGGCGGGCGTTTTAGGGGGACGGTCTTTTGTAATTCTGACGTTCGAAAAGTGCTGATTCTCAGTCTAGTTTGAATAAATGACTTTTGATTTTGTGTCGAAACTCACGTATGCTCTGCACTGGATCAGCATCGCCTCAACTCGAGCTGTCAGGATTCTTCTTTTTATGAAACTCCTTACTGCATCACACTTGAGGTCACCACACCTCATCGGCTCGTTGCCAACCAGGCGTCAACCACCCGGTTCATAACCTCCGAAGTACGCCGCGACGTAGTGCCGCTTACAGCGCGCTGATGACCCCCTTGCGGCTGGGTGAAGGTGGCGACGACCCTACATAAGCGGGGCGACTGCTCGCCATAAGCGTTACGATACTGGTAACTGTGCGTTGTATTGTAGTATAGAGCTTTATACAAAGAATCCTGAACGGCTCGAGTTTGAGGGGTGCTGATCCCGTGCAGTGATGAACTTTAAGCATCGCCTTGGCTCGGGATCGACTAGTAACTACCTACCTACTTATTTTATATGTACGAGTATACCTATCAACATATACAATATAGTAAACTAATAATTATTTTTGTGTTTTATTTTTTATATTAAAACATCATACTTTCCGAATAAGTAACTACATTATTTCATTTACTAATTTAAAATTTTATAAACCTGTTGTTTTTTTCGTTTTTTAATTCATTTTTTTTTGGGTAGTATTTAAACGCAAATCAAAAAATATCCTTTTTCTATGCAATAAAATTCCGAATTCCCATCAAAATTACTGATTGCACAGCAAAATATTCAACTCAAAATATCACTAAACACACTACAATTTATTTTCGCAGCGTACAGCGATTTTTACGTCAGGTCGACGGAGCCCCGCTGCGCGGGGCTCCTATTTCTGTCTGCAGGGTTTAAAGGAACCTAACCAAACCGAACCTCGGGGTGCCCCTGACGTCGTTTAATATTATGCAAATTTGCTGTGCAGTCAGTATTATTTACTGTGCAGTCAGTATTTATGCTATATATGTAGCATTTTTTGATATGCAATTTATAATATCCCTTTTTTTTACATAAGCAACAATATGTACTACCCTAGTTTCCTACGTGTGTATGTTAAACTAGTGATGCATGTGTATGTGTGTATGTTATGTACATGAGCTTCAACCATCAATAAGGTTGTACGAGTAAGTATGTACTTGTTATTCTAACCATGGTGCAATACTTAAGCTAGTACCTACTTAAATTCTATAAAGTAACCTAGGCTTTATTTTTTACAAACCTATCTATCGTCAAATAATTATTGTATTTTTAATTAGCTTTATAAATTTCTCATTATTGGAGACCTGCGCATTTACAGTTCTCTTTCAGTTGTAATAATGGGGAAGTGTGCGCAGCTGAACTAACATAAACTCGGCTATTGTTCAGTTTTGTAGTTGAATGTTAACGAACCAAACACATTTTGAACACCAACTTCCAAATTAACAAAAATATATAATAAGTACACACATAAAATATCTCATTTTAATATTAACTCTATTTACATTATTATAGCGGTTAGAATTGTAATTATTTTAAGACTTATGTATTTAAATACACCCTTAGTAGATCTTATTATGGTAAGTTTATACAGCTACTTAATTCTTATTAATATGGCTTCAAATTATAACGCACTATACAATTAATGCTCTTAATCTGATTCAGCAGTTAAAGTAAGTACCTATTATGGTAAAGTTCGATGCGCACTGTTTGGCAGTGCTAAACAGGTAACTAAACATATTGTAGATGACGGCAGATCAAATAAAACATAGTACATTGAACTTCATCTTAATTCTTTGGCACAACATCCCCCCCTCCCCATCCCGCAGAGCGCGGCCTGCGAAACGACAGGCCTTCCCAGGTGGTCTATCTAATTATTAGATGGACCGCCGCCGACGGTCTCAGAGCTCGGACTCCTGCTCCGCGGGGCGTTTAGGCGTCCCAGAGGAAAAAGGCCTTGTTTGAACGGCCTCTCCGTGTCCTCCTTGCCGGGCCGCACATCGCGTGACATTGAAGTGGCTGAGGTGAAGTCGGGCACTGCAGGAGTAAGCTCCTGCATCTCGATTTCATCAGAGGCGGGACGCGCGTGCGACGTTAAGTGTAACTGCGCGGACGTCGGCAATGTTAACGTTCGCAGTGCGCGGCTGTTGTCAAAGGTCCAACGTCCGATAAAAGGCTCTGAGACTTGGCGGCGCCCGCGGCTCGTTGCCTCCGCGCAGTCTGCGCACGCGGACGTGCTGGCTTCTCCGACGCTCACATAAGACGCTACCGACAAAAACAACCGTTAACACGCCCATCATACTACAAGCATTCGCTCATCATGTCATGTCAAGTTCATCCACTTCACTTGTATATTTTACTCTTTTGGTATACTTACATGTTGTACAAGAGTAAAATGTACAACTGTAATGTATGTTATAAAATTAAACGAACTTACACAAATGTGCCATCTAAATAAATAATTATTTAAGTATTAAAATTTCTTCTACGATATTATCGAAATGTTCATAAATATATATTCTACAGATGACATGCGACGCTACCTACATTCGGTGGTACATTATGAAATTACAGCGAAAACAAACCAGCTACATTTTAAGTATAAACACAGAAAACTGAATTTAGTTTATTTATTTTGTACTTATAACATGGTGTTTTCTTGTCGGCATTAGCCGACGATAGCGTTTTGGGCACGTTTTCATTTGTCGTCTATACACGACCGTGGCGGTCAAAAGGTTAAATCAATTCTATGTAAAATTGAGCGTACCCGGGTTTTTTTTGTCAAGAAAGTATTATGAACGAAGGATCCAAACTATGCAGCGTTAATTATACTTAGGCTTCGTTCTCGATATAAAATTTACATTGCAGCTTCCTCACGCCAGTCGACAACCAAACGCATATTTAGAGCTGAAAGCAAACACTAAACGCACAAGTGTAACTATTCCCGTTCTATACACAATCTGTCATTCTTTACGTTTGCGCGGCAACCAGTACGCGGTGATTCCCCACACGTTATTAATTAGTGTTTAAAACTACATAGTTTAAAGCATTTAAAGTTGGTATCAGGTATCATGCCGAAACGAAAACACGGAAAAGAATATTATCTTCAAAAAATACGAAGATTAGAAAAGAAGATGAAACGACGCCGGTACCGCACCGATTCATCAGAGTCGTCCATTTTTTCTTCACCAGGTAAAACAATTGTTTTAAACGATATTAAACAGCAAGCCTTGTTCCACATGGCATAAATACGTTATGTATTGTACCACGCGGGTGATGTACGAGATACATTGACGCGAACAAATAATTCGGGGCGTTTACGAGATAAACGCACGAGTTTTTTCATTTACCTAATGGCGTAATCCGAGAGGTTACGCTTAGGTATGAATATTACGGTACATTAACCGGGTCAATTCTACTTTTTGCAGACCGCAAAAATGATGAAGACATTGAACTAATAAATAATTGTGTCGAACTCGAACTACCGGCTCCAATAGAAAACCCGAATAACACAAATACAGCTATGACTGTAACTGATGCTCTACCTGAGCCTGACCCAGCACCTGAGCTAGACACTGAGCCTACTCTATCCCCAGAAGTGCTGGAAGCATTAGGGGATTTATTGACAGAAAAACCTAAACATGGACCAGCACTTAACAAGGACTTAGCCCGTATTTGGAATACCATTTTGAAGAATGGACTCCCAAGGGAAAATAAGCTAAAACTGGAGAAAAATGTACCAGAAAATTGTTATCTGCTTAGAGCCCCTATGCTCAATCCAGAAATTATTGCCACAGTGAATGATACAATAATTAACCGTGATAAAAAGATAGAATCAGAACAAAACCAGTTAGGAATGGGACTCACCATTTTAGGTGATGCATTATCGACGTTAATCAATAACAACAATTTAGATAGACTTAAACTGATCTCTCAGCTCAGTGACGCTGGAAGGATTTTAACTGACTTACACTTTATACAAACAAAATCTCGAAAAAACCTTATTTTCCCTGTGCTGGACAAAAAATTCTTAGAAACTGTCAAAGAAGTAGAAAGAGATGATTAACTGTATGGTAACAACCTATCTGAAAAGATAAAGATGTTACAAGCTTGCCAAAGAACAGGCCAATCTATAAAATAGCCAATTACTTTTACCACAACCCGTCAGGGAAACTTGAGTGGTCCACCTCATTACAACCAACAGAGGACAAATCTGAGGACGGGACACAAAAAACCACTGTCCTCATACCAAGCAAGGAAATATCAACCAGCACAACAAAACAATCAGTACCAATCACAGCGTGCTGTGAGAAAGCCCAAAGCCCCAACATCACAGGACAAGATTCATGCTCGACGCTAGAGGTTAGTCATGCTGGAAGATTACATTATTTCTTACCTTGTTGGCAAAGGATCTGTGACGATGTTTCAATATTGAATCATGTCAATGGATACTCAATACCTTTTACTGACACACCTTATCAGTCACAATCTCAACAGTCCTTACAAAATGATATTTTAAATGACCCTAATATGCATACAGCCATTAATAATTTACTGGCATTAGGTGCAATTTCTCCTTGTACACCATGTAAGGACCAATTTATATCTAAAATATTTTTGATCCCAAAACCAAATGGTAACAAAAGATTTATTCTAAACCTTAAGCCTCTTAACAAATTTGTTAACACATGCCATTTTAAAATGGAAGATCACAGAACCGCAGTAGCCCTAATTTCCCCAGGGGAATTTATGGCAAAAATTGATTTAAAAGAATCCTATTTATTGGTAAATATTAATCCAGCCCACAGGAAGTATTTACGGTTTCAGTATGATCAAATGTATGAATTTAATGCACTCCCATATGGCTTGTGTTCTGCACCTTATGTGTTCTCGAAGATAATGAGGGTGGTGGTTACATATTTAAGATCTAAAGGTCACAAATCAGTACAATATCTCGATGATCTCTTGTGCATTGGTTCTGATTATAAAACATGTTTGAAAAATGTTAATGAAACAATTGCAATTTTAAAATGTCTTGGATTTGTTATTAATTATGAAAAAAGCATAATTAAACCATCACAGTCCTGTCAATTCTTAGGTTTTGTATTTGATACAAAAACAATGACACTAACATTACCCACTGACAAAAAATTGTTTATTCAAAAATCCACTGAAAAATATTTGAAAAAACAGAGTTGTAGTATAAGAGACCTTGCTCAGTTAATAGGAGTATTGACTGCCGCATGCCCGGCAAGTACATATGGTTGGCTTTACACGAAACTATTAGAACACCATAAATATCATGGTTTAATTATAAGTAAAGGCAATTATGATACAAAGATTATTATTCACCCAGATATTAAACTAGACCTACAGTGGTGGGCCGATAATATCAATAGTTTACACAAAAGTATAGCATACTCAAAGTATGATTTGGAAATATTTACAGATGCATCAAGAAGTGGGTGGGGGGCCGTTTGTAATGATAATAGGGTTCATGGGTTCTGGAAAAAGTGTGAAAAATTATATCACATAAATTATCTAGAACTACTCGCCATATTTTTAGCCTTAAAAATGTTTGTTAAAAACAAACAACATTTACATAATTATATTGTTGCGTGTCGATAATAAGACTGCCATATCATATATTAACCGAATGGGAGGTATTCAGTACCCACATTTAAATAGCTTAGCCAGAAGCATATGGCAATGGTGTGAAGATAGACAAATTTGGCTATTTGCTTCTTACATAAAATCAAGGGATAACAAAGAAGCAGATGAAGAATCACGTAGAGTCAATCCTGACATAGAGTGGGAACTGAATACCTCCACATTCCAGTACATTGTGACGCAGTTTGGCCAACCTGATATTGATCTTTTTGCCTCAAGAATTAATGCAAAATGTGAATCTTACATTTCATGGAAACCTGACCCAGATGCATCGAATATAGATGCTTTTACTGTGTCTTGGACGAACTATTTTTTTTACGCCTTTCCCCCATTTAGTCTAATATTAAGGTGTTTACAAAAAATTAAGAATGATAAAGCGACAGGCATTATGGTCATGCCATATTGGCCGTCACAAGCCTGGTATCCCTCAATGCAAGCAATGTTAGTCTCAAAACTGTTAATTTTTAAACCCAATAAACAATTATTACATTCCTCTTTCAGAGAGAATCACCCCCTACATCTCCACCTTACACTAATGGTCGGGATATTATCAGGGAAGCATGGCTTAGACGAGCCATCCCCCCATCAGCAATAGAGGTTATGTTAAGTTCACTTTCAAATAATACCTTAAAACAATACAATGTCACCTATAAAATCTGGTTGGGCTTTTGTCAAAAACAAAGTATAGATCCATTTACACCGTCTATACCAATTATTATGTATTTTTTGACTGAGCAATTCAACTTAGGAGCCTCGTATGGGTCTTTAAACTCACACAAGTCAGCTCTTGCTGTAATAATAGGCTCAAAGATTGGGGGTGATGACCGCATCAAAAGGCTACTTAAAGGTTTCTATAAAATCAAACCACCTGGGGCTAAGTATCAGACTACTTGGGACCCAAGTAAAGTCCTAAACGTTTTAAAAACTTGGACTCCAAATAATTCTTTAAATTTTGAAAAATTGTCCAAAAAATTGGTAATGTTATTAGCACTAAGCACAGCCCAAAGAGCACAGACTTTGTCTCTAATTAAAATACCTAACATCACAGTAAATCATGCAGGTGTACACATTGCTATTACAGATACTATTAAAACATCTGGTCCCGGTCGCAGCCAACCGAACCTCTTTTTACCTTTCTTTGAAAAGTTCGAAATTTGTCCAGCTACTACATTACGTGATTACATTGACTATACTCAGAGCATTAGGGAAAATAATATTCACTTAATACTTTCATTGAATAAGCCCCACAGACTAGAGATGAGAATATTGGTTGAAATTTTATATTGGTTAATAGTTAATTGTTAAAAAAAAATATCGATATTTTTATTGGTTGAAAATATTAGTTAATATTTTAATTCAAGTATCTGCAACATGTTAATAGTTGATTATTCTATTAACTAATGCATCTTGAAATTGTTAAGTTAAACTTCCCTTCATACTTTAACAGGCTTAGGACTGACTAGCATTTATCTTGATTACATATTTGAAGACGTAGGAACGAATAGCTAGGCGTATTTAAAAGTTCATTGATTGTATGTAACTGTATTGTTTTGGTATTTATACTTATATTTTTTTTATGCATTTCTTATTTTTTTTTGTGTTAATTTTTTTAGTTTTTTTTCTGTTCTGTTTTGGTTCTGTTTTGTTTATTGTATTTTATTTACATTTAGAAACATGATTTGAGCCACTTTTGATGTAGTGAGGCGAGTTCTTCTGTCATTTATTATATAACCCGCCTTTGAAAAGGCCCGCTCACAGGGCACCGAAGTAACCAGTATATTACATTTGGTTTTAAAAATATTGTATAGTACTGGATATATACATCTGTGTGTCCGCCACCATACCAAGGGACAAAGTTTTCTGTTGATTACTTTATCCTTCAAAAACATGTCTAGACGGCAGAAATTAAGGCTCAAGAGGAGCCTCTTGAGCCTTAATTTCTGCCGTCTTCGGAACATTTGATGATGTTATTTTGATATCAAATTCACCCCATATTGACAAATTATCACCACCGACGTTATGTTGGCTTTGATTAACTGCAGCTGTATTGTCATCGGTTAGTAAGCTTTCCATTAGTGTTAGAGCATATCTTTTAGTTTGTTCTAATGACTGAGTGTCAGGAAACGCCACGTCTTTGTAGCGGGGATCCAATAGAGTGCAAATGGCGATGTTTAAGTTGTCTTGGATATCACCAAACCTTTGTGTCAACCCTTGTTTTAGTTTTCGTATCATACCTATAACAGGCGCATAAAAATTTTTGTTTGTCAGGCTGTCACAAATTGACATTAGACTCGAGATCAAAACCATGGCAGTGCTTGCAGTAAGATAATTTTCTCCACTCATAACGTTGCTCACTTCGTAAAAAGGTTTTAACGTAATGCACATTTGCTCAATACAGTTCCATTCTTCAATCAGAATTATTGGCAAGGAAGTATTCAATGTGGCAATTGTTGCTTGGAGAGCTTCTTTTAGAGAATGAAATCGTTCTAACATCAAATATGTTGAGTTCCATCTGGTTGAAACTGCTTTCATGAGGGTTCTGGGTTGCTGGACGTTTTGATTGTTCAGCTGGTATTTAATTAATTTTTCTTTACCAATGCCACTTTTTTTAAAATACGTCACTGTTTTTGACACTTTCTCTATTGTTTTTTCATTAGTATTTAACGCATCTTGGACTACTAGGTTTAATTTGTGCTCGAAGCAACCAAAATGGTTCCAATTTAGTATAGAGCTTGCACTCAACATATTACTGGCATTGTCTGATACCAAATACACAATTTTATCTGATATTCCCCACGCTTCTACTATTGCCGTCAGTTCTTGCGCAATCCTCGATCCCGTATGACTACCATCAAGTAGATCGCATTGTAAAAGAACATTTTTCATTTCCAAGTTTTCAGTAAAAAAATGTGCCGTAACTCCCATATATTGGTCCATAGTTCTGGATGACCAGCAGTCAACTGTTAGGCACACGCTCTTCGCATTTTCTCTCACAAAATTGAGTAAATATTGCCTTCGTTCTTCGTAAAAAGCAGGCAACATTGACGAGGAAAGGGTGTGTCTGCTTGGCAATTCGTAGGAGGCATTAAGAGCATGCACAAATTCTATGAAACCAATATCTTCTACGATTGTAAAAGGTTGACAATCGTAGGCTATTAACTTAACTAAGCATTTATCTATGACTTTCTTCTCATCTGGTCGGAGTTTTTTGGGTAAGTATGACGACATCATGCGTTGAACTTTAGTGGGCGGTTCACCAGATGATAATGACTCAGCACTAGTGACAGCAGGACGTCGTTTTTGACTGGCTCCAGCTAAAGCACCATCACCACTATCACCGCCACCGCTAACACCCCCAGTACCACCACTACTAGTACTAACCCCATCACCAACACCCGCATTACCAACACTATTAGTACTAGCCTCATCACCAACACGCACATTACCACTAGTACTAGCCCCGTCACCAAATCCCGTATTTATTTGGACATTACCTTCACTTGTTGCTGCAGCTATTAAATTTAAATACACACTGAGGTGCTTCAGTCTTAAGTGTGTCTTCAGGTTAGTAGTAGTACCTTTGTAAGAAAGGTCTTTTTTACAATATTTGCAAGTTGCGACTTTTTCCACTCCCACGAGCCTATCGAAATGGTTCCAAGTATCATTATTTCGCCTCGGCGGCATTTTGTAAATAACTTCACAATCTTCACACTAACCGAAAACAAAACGCGACTTTGATAATCGATTAAAACAACAAAACTAACTAATCAACTTAAATCAACCATTAACCGACCGAAATATTTGTTAAAAATATCACTTCCTTGGTTTAAAATAAAATATTCCTAACAGTTAATAACTAATCAACTTTTATCAACCATTAACCGACCTAAATATTTGTTAAAAATATCACTTCCTCTGTTTACAATAAAATATCCCCAAAGGTAACCGTGTTTTATCGTAAGAGAGATAGAGTATACAATTGAACGCACGTAATGGAATGAATATTATGAATAAAATTATTAACTAGAATCCACTGACCACTAGATGAAATACGTGAACACGACACTGACGACAGCGACACCACGTGCGTTGCCGGTCCGAATTTCGACCCGAGCGAGCGAGAGAAAGCGCGTTGTTAGAGCGATACAGAGAAAGTGTGTTGTTACAAGTGTTCGACGTTGCCAATTTTGCGCCGAAGAAGTTAATATTTTGATATTATATTTTTATTCGTTAATGATAATTTTGTTTATTGAATATCATAGTTAATTTTAAATATTAGTTAAATTTAATGGTTGATGGTTATATTCATCATCTCTACCACAGACCAGTTTCTCCCTCTACCATCAGTAGATGGATAAAAAATACCCTATCTGTTTGCGGCATAGATATCAGTATTTTTTCAGGACATAGCACTAGACATGCCTCGACATCCACCGCTAACGCTAAAGGAGTGTCATTAGATGTAATAAGGCAAACAGCAGGCTGGACAAATAGCTCTTCTACTTTTGCTAGATTTTATAATAGACCAATTGTGAATAATTCAAGCGAATTTGCTCATGCTGTGCTTAATTCTGAACAAAATACTTGACTATTATTAATGTTACCTATAATTATTACGTGCCATACCTAGTAATTATAAAAATAAATTAGAAGATAAGTTCAATACTAAGATAAATAATTTGTTTATTTGATTTAAACTTATTTTGAAATTTGACAAGATTTTAATAAAGATTTTAATTTCCTATTGAAATACTATTTACTTATTTATAATTTCATGTTTGAAAATCTCAATTTTTCTAAAAAACTCTTAACATCTGCAATGTAAATTTTATATCGAGAACGAAGCCTAAGTATAATAAGTGATCAAACGAACTTACCTGTTGTGAAGTTCGATCATTATTATACGAAGGGCTTCGTTCGAAGATATAAGGACCCTCCCTACCCAACCCCTGAAAAATTGAGATTCTTGTTTACTCTAAAATAATGACAGATTGTGTATAGAACGGGAATAGTTACACTTGTGCGTTTAGTGTTTGCTTTCAGCTCTAAATATGCGTTTGGTTGTCGACTGGCGTGAGGAAGCTGCAATGTAAATTTTATATCTTCGAACGAAGCCCTTCGTATAATAATGATCGAACTTCACAACAGGTAAGTTCGTTTGATCACTTATTATACCAGCTATCTGGATCTATCCTATATTACAGCTAAAATTCTAATTTTATGAAGCTTTTTGTACTTTTCTACTGATCCACTGACAATGGCGGTATCTGACTCTGGGGGCACGCTCTTAGCGTGTTTAACTCCATCCACGGTGTGGCAACGTAAACCCTTTCCGTGGTTTCATCAACTGTAACGCTAATTCTGAAATCATACTGGAGGCTAAATATGTCGAGTCAATCAAGCTCCTTGTGCTACCTACTAGTCACCGAGCAGAGTTTGTTGTATAAGGTATGCGGCCAAACCGAAGTTTAGGATATAACAGTCTAATGTTATGATAGATCATATTTAAGAATAAACTCAATTTTTGGAAAACCAAGTCCATCGCGGGTTAAAAGCCATAATACAAAGTACGGTGTTTGAACGGAGTTGAACATCAAATGTGTTCCGGAAGTTCTGATTCGGAGAGTTCTGCTCCGTATTCAATGCTTTTTAATTTCGTGCATCAAAGTGTAGACCGAACGTTCTGAAACATCCGCATATTGGGAATCAATCGAGACCGCACTAATTGCCACATTTTTCGCAATTCTATACACTAGACACTCCATTTCAAATAGACTTAAAAAAAAATCACACGCCCATAATTATGCGTGCGGCACTGATGTTCGAAAAAAAGCGACGAAATGTCATACAAAAATGGCAACATCCAAATAATATAATTAAAAATCGTTGAAATCACGTCATTCCCGTTTTGCCATAAAATACTCAGTGATTTTGTTACATTATATCAATAAAAAAATAATGAATACCTACAAACAACAAAATACGCCCTTGTGTGTATAACAAGTAACTATTTAGTAATCTGTGGTATAACATTATAATTTGACTAGTATTTTTTGGCTGAATTGATTGTATTTACGTTGTAGCAATGCTGTCTTTTGTTCATGAAATATATTGGTTTGTACATACGGATGCCTGCATGAATTGGTTTTTTCATTTGCAAAGTATGAGTATATGTGGGGGATATGTAACCATTATTATAATAGGCGTGTACATACAAGCATGATTTGGCTAAACATTTTGCGAAATGTGTAGTAAATTCAAACATTGGCCATTTTTCACAAAAACTTCAAAATTATAGTTTTAGGGACACGTACCACAACCATACCAGTCTATAACTCTATACTAACAACATCCTAAAAACCAGTACAATGCATTTTTGGTGACTTAACGTGAATATTGTGTCTGCGGTGATTAGCTTGACTAGGATGCAAACGTACTAAAAAAATAAATGAAGATCGGTTCGATGTTGATCTTCGTGGACATATGAATGACTTATAATGTCAAACAGATACCATCAAAAACTAAAAAACACCGTCTTTTTAGAAATTAGTTTCACCCCAAAACCTATGTCTACTCTACTATAGTATTAACTACATGACATGTGTATGTAGCTTATTGGGATAAATAGAGTCCAGGGTTTCAAGTATCCTACATATCGTCGGCTAAATATTCTAAGCTGCTAACTCCATTTTGGCTAAACCGACTTTTTGGTATCAAATAAAAGAGAAAAAATATTTTCTCTTACCAAAAAGTCAGTTTAGTCAAACAAGCTGCTAACTCCATATTTGGCTAAACTGACTTTTTGGTAAGAGAAAATATGTTTCTATATACTCAACAATAATATGCTTTTTTTTTGCAACTATTGTGTAATGTGCAGACAATAGCTAGTTTCAGTCCGAATATGATATATCTCAATAGTGCACTAATGGACATAATCCGTAAAGAACGAGCATCAAGCGTGCTCAGCGCGGCTAGCTCGAGGGGCGGACAGGAATGGGTGCTACACGCACGTTCAGACACATAATATTTGGCTTTTATTCGGCTCGTGTCGATTGGCAAACTCTGTTCGGCAAATTACGAGCTTACCCGAGCGGAATATAAATATTCGATTACCCCGCCGCGTGCTAAATAATAATAATAATAATAATCGTTTATTCTCTCTTCACAAAGCTGGCTTAAAGTAGATGTGTAACAAAAATGTATCTGCTGTGTTCCACCTTTGTGAGAGACTGGTGCCTGATATAGGTTTTTGGGAAAAACCTGTGTTACAGGTCACCAGGCCCCTTCCAGGCTAGAATTAGCTTTTACAGAGTGCCGTGCGAGATTCGAAATTAAACAATATGCATACAACAAAAATAAAAAATAAGTAAGAGTAAACAATATGCTTAACACAAATAAAAGAAGAAGTAATGACAATAAAAAATTACAAAATACCTACCTATAATTCTGCAGAAGTTATTGAGTCATGTTGTGAGACGATGTGTGAGTGTTTATCTTGTGTGAAGTGTTAGACTAGTAGGAGATGTTTGTGAGTAATTCAGATGAGCAGTGTGTGTGTGAAGGTGACTTTTGTGGAGAGAGTGCAGCGAGAGTTGTTTATCAGGGAGGAAAAAACAGCTATGCTTGTGTGGGGTTGGTCAAAATTTAGTTTTATTTCAGAACGGTCAAAAGTTTCTCAGTTTTATTATAGTCTAGGGTTTTTAAGTATTTTTTTATTTCTTTAATGCAGCTTGATCGAGTTTTTGGATAAAGGTTTAGGAATTCATTCAATGTATTGTATAGATAATGCCTAAGGAAGCAATAGAATTTTTTAGGGAGTGTGGATTTGAATTGAGCCGTGGGACATATCCTACCCTTGCGTCGGTTGTCTTTAGGTAGCTTAGCGTCAAACTGCATTTGAGAATGTTTTTTGAGTAATGTAAGTAGTATGAACGTTTGTCTGACAGTGAGAGTGTCCCATTCTTTGTATAAGTCAGTAGTCGGAAAACGAAAGGGCAGACCAGCTCCTACCTTGAGTATGGCACGCTGTGCCCTTTCAACTTCGATGAGGTGTGTTTTTGCGACACCTCCCCATGATGTGATGCAATAATCAATAAGTGATTGGCATAATGCAAAGTAGACCATCTTAATAGTCTTTCGGTCGGCCGAGTGTCTTAGGGTTTTGAAAATGTAATCTAAATCTTGCTGACCCGAACATTTATTTATTAAAATCTCCCTTACAACTAACATTACACTACAAACTTTGACTCGCGGATTACAGCTGCACTCGACGTCGCTTAAACACTGTAAGCGGCGTCGAGTACTGCTGTAATCCGCGAGTCAAAGTTTGTAAACCTATGTGAATTATTTTGGCTCACCTATTAGTATTGTATTTTAATCATAAACATATTAACTTATAATGTGAATTTTGTATGCCTCAGTGGCGGGACATAGCAGACTTACCTGTAACTAACACACCATCTTATGTACCTATGATCTACAATAAATTATTTGAGTTTGAGTTTGAGTTTAACATATTATCTAACTACTCAGTAATATTTCATTAGTGAGTAAGAACAACTGGCATAATGGACAAATAGAAGTATTGGCGGTAAAGTAGACAACTACAACATTTTACATCCAATTTAGATTTACAAGATAAAATAAGTGTTACCTACTATATAAGTTACTTATACCTAATCATTTATCTACATATAGTCCTTCCTATCGATTTCGATAACGGCGACAACCGAAACTGCAGAGAAGTGATATGCCTCGATAGGAGCTGCAAGCGAAGACATCTGCCTTCCCTTTGTACAGCTTGCAGATCACCGAATCTCTCACTTTCTCACATCCTTTTGACTAGATGGTGAAGCCTATTTACAATGTTTTTTCCACTGTATTTGGAAAGTTCCCTTGGAAGTTGGTCCGCTCAAGACATCGGACTAATCGTGTATAAATCGGAATAAGCGCGCCGAACTCTAGATTCCAATCTAGGTATACGCGAGCAGTTGAATGCTCGCCATTTTGATTTGTTAACCTCCGTATATAATTATTATATTATATACTCCGTATATACCTCCGTATATTACCTTCGTAAAGGATTAGGTCATATCAAAAATAGTTTAGTTTCTTAGTATTTTTTGCGGTAAAAATAAATGAGATATTATTAATTAAACATCAAATAAATAATCACCTATCAATTTATTTCCATAATTTATATACTTTTTTACATAAACAATACGACAATCATATCATAAATACTGACTGCACAGCAAATTAATCCCGAGCGTAAGCGAGAGGGCACCCAGGGTATCAAGAAGCAGGCAGAAGCGAGCGCAGGGTAGCGCGAGCGGCGACATGGCTGACTGAAAATGAGAGACAATTCAATTGCGAGCGAAGCCAGGAGCCAGAACAAAATATTATTTTATTAAAGTATCTCAACTCTTGTCAGGCGTAAGTGATGTAGTATAGTTTGGAACATAAAATATATTGTCATAATTTACATTGGCATAACGAAATTCAGCATAATGATCACTACGGATAATATTATTACTTTATTATGCTAATAAATTTATGCGAAAACATTATGCCAAACAATATCAAGAAAACGAAATGTGTAAAGTTCGCCTTACCGAATGTTAGAAATCTAGGACCCAACATCGTCTTAGATAAAGAGGTCCTTGAAACTGTGGGCTCGGCAGTTTTTCTTGGAATAACATTAGATGCCAAACTTCAGTGGGGACCACATATATAAAGCCTAGCAGGAAGGCTCAGTTCGGCTGCCCACGCCGTCAGGAAAGTAAGACAATTCACTGACGTTAATACAGCTCGTTTAGTTTATTTTAGTTATTTTCACAGTGTTATGTCCTACGGTATTCTGCTATGGGGCAAAGCTGCTGATATACAAAATATATTTGTCCTGCAAAAACGAGCTGTTCGAGCAATTTACCAGCTAGGTGCCAGAGTTTCTCTAAGAGATTTTTTTAAAGATATTGGTATTCTCACGGTTGCATCACAGTTCATCTTAGCCAACATCTTATATATTAGGCAAAATATACACTTGTAGACTAAAAACAGTGATATTCACAATGTTAACACCAGAAACAAGGACAAACTACGTGCTCCCTTTCAACGGCTTCATAAGGTTCATAACTCATTTGTTGGGCTTGGTATAGCCTTTTATAATAAGCTACCTTCTTCTTTGCTAGATTAGCCTTTTAATGCGTTTAAAGCTCAAGTAAAATCTAACCTTTGTTCAAAGGCATACTATTCCATCAACGACTACTTAAACGATAAGAATAGTTGGTCGCCATGATTAACTCAAGACAATGTTTATGTTCTTTCTCCTGAATTAGCTTACTGACAGGTTATATGAGTTCATATAATATTTTTTTTTTTTGTTTTTAGTTGACTGTTTAAGTCAATTCAGTTTAATTTTATTTTAATTTATTATTGACATAATCTACTCATTTCAATGTTTTCTAATGAGTTGATTGCAACATCTGTGGTTAGCTAGCGACCTCTACGATTGATCACATTTATCTTGCCTGAGCAACCGGCAGCAAGTTCGTCATGCTCCCTTAGATGTCACTGCTTGCGGTAGCGTCGGGGGTCGGGTTGCCTCCTTCCCTCAAATATGGCGAGGGGGGTAATGGCTGATCTTTGCGTTATGCTCGTGAACGGGTGCTGCTTGTGGTGACTGGTCGTCTTGCTGACCTTGGTTTTACTGTTGTTATTACTAATAACTTTTTTTTTTTAATTTATTTTACTTCGATGGTCCTAGTTTACCATTCACAGCTATGTGAACTGAACCCACTATTGCATACATATGTAAGCTGTCACGCCCTTTATACCTGGAGGCTTTTACTTAGGTAGCAAGTTTTTGTTTACATTTTTAATTTTTGCTTGAGTACGTATTGTTTTTATTGTATTTGTGGGTATATTGGCGTGCAAGCTAACATATGGCAAATAATTTAATTTAATGTGTTCTGTAACGTCAATAACTTTGCATATCTAGTATTGTATACAATTAAATATTTTCTAACTGAACAGACAGCTGTGCTGCTGGGGAGTTTGTTGCGCCACTTCTTCTCCCCAGCGAAAGCACTAGGAAGTGGTGAAGGGCGGGCGTTTTGGGGGGACTGTCTTTTGTAATTGACGTTCGAAAAGTGCTGATTCTCAGCCTAGTTTGAATAAATGACTTTTGATTTTGATTATGTCTTAAAATTTTATGCCAAGAGGGGGATTCCCGTTTGGTACCAAGACGCGCGCGTGCATGTTACAATCTATATACGAGCAGTACGCAAAATTCGTGTATACATTGTAATCGCAGATTTAAAAATAGCAATACAAAGTATACTCGAGCAGTTTACTATGGCTGCGTTCTGGCCTTGTATAAAATGGAAAGACGCCGCTCCAGTAATAGGTGCAGCCTCTAAGGTGTTAGCGAAGCTCTCCATTGTCACTCAGTTGGATTTCGCTTATTGCAGATATGTTATAACGAGCCAACTCTCTTGCGATGACAGCAGTTTTTCTCTCTGGGCATAAATTACGATGGTACGGTGCTTCGGTTTCTATCGACCGCATTTCGTCAATGTCCAAGCACCCACGGTTTGGCACCTGGACATTGGGTGAGACGAACTATTTTTGGCACACCTTTTCTAGACCCCTTATCTGTGAAGAGGAAAGCAGTGCGATCCATAATAGGGCTGCTTTGTCACCAGTACTGCTGCCGAACCCAGAGTCCCGACTCAATCGACTCCAGAAGCGACCATTCTTCCGTGGCCGCCTTCGTGCAGGGTACTGATTAGCCTTGATACATCGATACCTCAGCCCTATCGCCAAAACCCCATCGCCGCAGGTTAAGATATGCATACGCTAAGATCTGGTAGTAAATAGCTTATCTGCGTGTGAATTGGATAATAGTGGACAAGCAGTTGCGCAGGTACAAATCCAATCACTTTTCCCTACTTCTGTGGTCCCAGGGTCTGGTACCAGTATGGTCAGCAAAGGTTAGGATACAGTCAAAGACCGTAAAACCACTGTATGAATTCTGGCAGATGCCGCGTCAAGGTGCTTGGCAGTACCCTGCTGCATCTTTGGTCACGTTAGTGCTATTCTTTGTGTCCGGACCCCTACTCATAACACAGAAAACAACGTTAGGTACGAGTAATTTTTCAAATTCAATTTTCTAACAAAATTGCTAATGTTTCCAATATTACCTACATAAGGCACTTGCGGCAGCAACTGATCGTAAAGCTACTCGTGAATGACGGAGCAATGGCAATCAAGTCTGCACGAGCCCTTTATTATTGAAATGCGTCGGTAAATACCTGCAAACGTGGCGTCGCTGAAGCGCCGCCGATCCGGCTGATGCACGCCGTACACCGCTACCTTTTTAATACATCGTACACACATAATGATATACATCATAATGCACTTGCTTAAACATCTTAATTTATAAAGCGTGCGACCTTTACATGGCCGGACCATAAGGAAGCGACCCTTATTGCTATATGGTTGGCAAACAAAATACACTTAGAGCATTATTTTACTCGGCTATATCAAAACTGACTAACTTATTAGTAGATGTCGAATAAGGGCCGCTCGCGGCTGCATGGGCCTAGTACTCCGTGCAAAAATACGCTGCACACGATATAATAAAATGCTTCGTAATATTACTGTGAAGGGGTGGTGTGTAGTATATTTTGCAGCAAAATGGGGAGTGGGTCGGGAGGAGCATAAACTCGCGAGTGTTAACTCTCCAGAAGCTACTCTTTATTGTTTATGTAAAAACTAAAAATTATAAAGTAGAGGTGCACAAGGAAGGATAGCTAAATGTTTCACTCAAAAATAATCTAATCAAATCCTCTATTCTCGAAGAACTACGTTTGCAAGTGTTGTGACCTATGGGGTCCATTTATTTTTAGATTAAGTAAGTAGGTAGTTTAGAGCGCGTGCACGTTGGCTCTGTACTGCAAGAACCTCTATACTTGTTAAAAACAGACGTCTGTCTTAAACCGCCGCATACCTTTCAACAGAAACGTTACCTTTTTATACGATTCAAAAATCACACCGTAAAAAGTTAGGTGAAGTGAGCTTATAGTGAGCTGTCAAGAGTATCAATCCCTAGTATCAGGATGACACTGACAGCTCACTTCACCTAAGTTTTCACGGTGAGATGGTTACAGAATCGCACTGCTGAACGCTTATGTACCGTGAAATCTTCACCCATGAGTCCCTATCAATTTCGCGGCCTAAAACCAGAAAATTCAAGTTTTTCAGCGCAAATTTCTCAATAACCGTTAACTACTTTTTTTTAAATACACAGTTATTTATCAACTATTTATCTAGTAAGTGTACAATTTAAAATTTTGATAACTACTTAATATAAATTACAAAAAATAAAAATCTGACATACGTTTTTACGTAAGCACGAAACACCATGTTTTTCAATTGCTTTCTTAGCTTACTGGTAGCAAATAACAATCTGAAAAAAAAAATATAAATACTGGGCATATATTATATTAGTAAGTGTACAATTTTGTTTTTTAAAGTTTAATGATTTAGTTATCACGCTGAAAAAACCCAATAAAATCATGTGCAAAACCGTTATCTACACGCAAGAATTTATTGAAAATAATAATAAGTGTTAAATAATAGGTCGGGGCAAAAATATTTATAATATAATATTTTTAATTATAATATTATAAAAGTGGAGCAAGATCGACATATTAGTAGTTATGATATTGCTGAAGAAATGGACGTTACAAGAAAAAACTGCTGGGTACAAGAAAAAACTTGATATTTGGGTACCACATGATCTCACTGAGAGAAACTTAATGCAACGTGTTTCATTTGCGATTCTTTGTTGAAACGTAATAATTCCGACCCATTTCTTAAACGGTTGATTACGGGTGATGAAAAATGGATCACTTACGATAAGAATGTCCGAAAAAGATCGTGGTCGAAGCATGGACAAGCCCCACAGACCGTGGCAAAGCCCGGCCTGACTCGGAACTAAGTGATGCTGTGTGTTTGGTGGGATTGGAAAGGAATCGTCCACTATGAGCTTTTGCCGCCGGGTAAAACTATCGATTCTGACCTCTACTGTCAACAACTAATGAGGTTAAAAGAAGCTATTGAGAAAAACCGACCGGAGCTGGTGAATAGGAAGGGCGTGGTGTTTCATCACGACAACGCCAGACCGCACTCATCTATAGCCACTCAGCAAAAATTGAGAGAGCTTGGTTGGGATGTGTTGATGCATCCTCCGTATAGCCCTGATCTTGCTCTATCAGATTTCCACCTGTTTCGGTCACTTCAGAACTCTTTAGGAAGCATAAAGTTAACCTCAAAAGAACACTGTGAAAACTACCTGTCAGAATTTTTTGATAAAAAATCTCAAAACTTCTACAGCAATGGGATCATGGCACTGCCCACAAGATGGCAACAAGTCATCGATCAAAACGGCACATACATATTATAAATAAATAAAAAATGAAACCTAAAAGAAAAAAAAAATTGTATGAAAAATACGAAAATACTTTTGCCCCGACCTAATATTTTAAAATTTGAGATATTTATCTACCAAAATCAATGTTTATATTTTTATTTTGACTACTTATTTAATTGTAGTAAAATATCTAAATAATGCCTTATAAACTTAAATTCGATCGTTCGTGTACTAAAATTTAAATTCGTAGACTTACTAGATAAATAGGTGATAAATAACTGTGTATTTAAAAAAAGAAACTAGATAACTTAAGGTTGTTGAGAAAATTCGCTCTAAAAAAAACTGATTTTCTGTTTTTGCACTGCGAAATTGATAGGGACCCTTAAGTACAATGAACTTTGTTTCATCACAGTTAAAAATCTGAAGGACAATTCAACGTTCACGTTGGTTTTCTGTTCATAAATCGGGAATCAAATATAGATTTCAGAGAATTCGAATGATCAGAGGGGTAATTCTCGTAATTTTAAGAAAGTTCACAGTCTGATCTCAGTCTCAATCTGTCAAAAATACTTCTAATTTCCCTACATTTTGACATTTGTTTGTCGCCGAGATGAGACTGCGACTAGATTTTGAAAGTTTTAAATTACGAGAATTGGCCTTCTGTTTATATGCAGTGGGGATTTTATTCGTTACAGATTTTTTTATTAAAATCGTTTGTAGACTTGCTGCACTAAATCGTCTCCTTATATATCGTGGCAAGTTTTCAATTTGCAAGCTTTTGCACAATGTTTCATTGGTATCTAGGCTTAAAAGGGCTCGCTCGGCTTTGCGGAGACATTTCTGTATTCGAGATTACTACCTGCGGCGTTTTCACGACTATTACTTGGAAATCTTAGAATAGATGCAGAATTAGGTCACTCCGTCGTTTTAAGGTTTAACTAAGTTATTACAGTACTCAGTAGTTACTGTACAAAAATAAACCTCTACTATAATTTACATAAGTAAGTTAAGGGGTTAAGGGGGTTTTTGTACACATATGCTGTAATTTATAAAAGCTACAGCATATGTTGCTGAAGTGTCAAGTTACTACAATCTGTCAAATTTCTTTAATAGATTTTCAACTTTATCCCTAAAGCATAAGGTTCAAAGTTGATTGGGAAAATTTGACAGTTTCGGGTAGCTTGATGTGCTGGCGTCTGTACACATACCTACCGTTCTTTTTGAAATTAGTATGATTCATACCGACGAGAACCGCTTTGGCATTCTGTATCAATATCGGCCAACCAGAAGTAAATGAAACATGAACTAGTTCCTAGGAGGCTATAGATGCGTTGTTTATGTTGTTATTCATTATGTTAACAAAGACGGATTCAACGAATGTACACCGAAAGTAAACATAAAGCACGTTTGTGTAATAATTACATGAGTGCTGGCAACTTTGAGCACGCTTTTTGTTTGCACTTGGGAAAATTGTATTGGAAAAACAAGATGGCGGCGTTTGTTCCGTTTTTGAAAACAACCTTGTACAGATTTACACAGATGTAGTTTGACGCTTACTGGTGACGCTGCCAGCTCTGCCAACGTTGCGGCAAGCGAGTTGCATGTCATCAGCAGGACGCGCGCGCCTGCGCAGGCAGGGCATGGACTGGCACAGCTCGCGCCGGAAGTTCTGCCCCGTCAGGCAGTACAGGATGAAGTTGATGCCGAAGTTGGTGTTGAAGAACATGAGCGCCAGCTGCTGCAGCGCTGCCCATCGGCCGCTGTACTCACCGGAACTCTGCGTCAACACAAAACGTGATCAGTACTAAGGATTTTATTTAGTTGAGTTTATGGAAACGCAGTAAAGAGCGTAACCCTGATTCTGAGATTAAAGGAAGATTCCCGATTTTGGATTGTAGTCGTTATAAAAACTCTTGCGCCGACAGCTCCGCCAGCACCTATCACGTCATGGACCATTGTTACTTATTATAGTAGTAATTACAGACATAAGAGAAGGGCTGAGGATGAACCTAAAGACCGCGTCGATCGAAGGAAACGGAGATGATTACCAAGACTAATAAACATGAAGTTTTAGCAAAAAAAAAAAATATATAAAGTGTATCTGTTCGTACACGAAATATTTTAAGAGATAAACGACATTGTTTGAACAGGACACAGTAGGTAAAGGAAAGTGCGGAACAAGACAAGTTTAATGCCACCCACCTTTAGCCACAGAAAAGATGGTAGCAACAGGTGGAGCACCCTTTGCAACCGAGCTAATTTATTTTGGCAAGTTTCCAAACTGTTTCCTACCTGTTTGAGTAAAAATGCAAAAGGCGTTCGTATCTATACTTTTCCTGAACAGGTCACGGTAAATTTCCAGTACAGGAATTTGGTATTTCTGAAACGGCGCGAATTTAAATTTCGTGTGTCCACCCGAAAAAATCAACTTAACTCATTCTTACTCAATGTATTTATTGCTTCCACATGTGAACTTAGATGTTACGATTTACAGAATATGATCATTGTGGACCCTGTGGGGGGCAGCAACAGTGGGAAAGAGGAAGAGGGCTTTTATTTGACTACTATGTTATAATAAATATTGTCTTCTTCCATCTATATATATAAAATTCAAAGTCCTGACTGACTGATATATCAACGCACAGCCTAAACCGCTGGTCCTAGAGACATGAAATTTGGAGGGTGTGTTCTTTGTGAAGAGTAGGTATCCAATAAGAAAGAGTTTTTAGAAATTCCACCCCTAGAGAGGGTGAATGCGGGGAGCGTGAAATTTCACACGAACGAAGTCGCGGGCAGACGCTAGTTTTATTATATAATGTTATTATTTCTTTTATTTCACTAAATTCATATTTTTAAATATTAGAATATAAAAACATTTCAAAATATAAAAAATAGTAGCCCACCGGTATCGGGAACAGGGTTCAAGCTACCGGTGGTCAGGGCTGCAGAGAGAGGAACCTCCTAACAATGCGGGCCGTGTCCAAAAGTACCGCTTTCTGAATCAAGCCCTTGATCCAGCTGCGCAACGAGAGCCTCCTCAGGTGTTGGTCGAGGCTCTTGGCTATTAACCCATTGGCTGTCACGACTATCGGCACAAAGATCGCTGAGTCCACATCCCACATGTCGACAACCTCGCGAGCCAAGTCAAGATACCTACTTGATTTGTTTATCTTTCTCAGCTTTCACGAGGTTCTCATCATGCGGTATGGTTATGTCAACAATCATTGTGCGCCGCTCTTATCGATCCAACACCACTATATCTGGCTTATTGGCAATAATAGTTCTGTCAGTGATGATAGATCGATCACAGTACAATGTAGATAATATTTCCATTTTCGAGAACTGGGTCGGGCACATACCTGTAGCACGGCATCTCAAATTCCACAAGGCTGTATTTCAGAGCAAGTTGCTGATGGATTATCCTGGCTATAAGGTTGTGTCTATCCAAGTACTCTCCATTAGCTAGACGAGAACACCCGGAGATGATATGCCTGATTGATTCCCCGGCCGGTGGCATGCCCGACAGATGTCAACCGGACAACCGTGCCGTCTTTCACAATAAATCTCCGGCAATTGTTCGTCATCATAACTTCGTCCATAATTGCACAGACAAAACCTTCGGTTTCTCCAAAGAGGTCACCGAAACGCAGCCAGGCTACGGACACTAGTAGATCTACGTCGGGTCCATGTAGGGCCCGGAAAAAGCGGCCGTGAAGCTCCTTACTTTACCATACCTCCATGCGATCATTAGTGTCAAGCACTACTGGCTTGCGCCAGTGAGGCCTTGTGAGGCCCTTGTCCATCGCGACTACATCCCGATGCATCCTCACGTCGGTTTCTAGGAAATATTCCCTGAGACTGCATATTTCGCGATTGTGGAGGGTTTTAGTGCTTAAAAAGCCTCGACCTCCACACTTAAACAGCCTCATTACACAGCAAACAAACAAACATCGGAATAAACAGCCTCATTACTGTTGACCGTGCATGATGCATTCGATTGCTCTAGAGTGATCACAAGAAACATAAGAAGAACCGAACCTAAAACCTATAGCAGGTGTCCCGAAGATGTGGGGTACAACACCCAGCAGTCAGCCCTTTAACGAGAATCAAAATTTGAAGAGTTGTCAGTAGTTGATAATGATGATGTTTTTTGAATTTACATACCCAAAAATCGGACCCGTAAGCGGCTGTGAAGGGTTGAAAACCTTTTAAAAATTATACCCTGGCAGTCAGCCGCGCAATGTAAAATACTGGTGTCAACTGCATTCGAGCCGACCCAACATAGTTCCCATAAAGCTAGGCAGATACAGATGCAGTCAGCCCCCCGAAAATAATAGATTTTACAATACAACTTGCTAATTAAACTTGTTACAATGACCCACAAACAAATTTTAAGTTTTAAAAACACATCACAGCTAAACGACAGTCAGTCGTTTACCTTAATAAAATCCAGAGGTAATCATAATAACCCGAACTAATTCCGCGAACAAGGTTTCTTAAATTTTTTTTATGATGCACACTAAACAAAAAATGTAAAGAGAAAATAATTATTATAATTTTTGTATGTTTGTTTTTACGCTTTCACGCTATGATACTTTTTATTTCAATATTCCCACGGGATATAAACTCATGCGGATGAAACCGCGGGGCGCAGCTAGCATAGAATATACATGTCAGTGGCGGTGGTAGAAACAATCGTGGTAGTTCGGCTCCCCGTGAAGCCATTATTTTGAAAGATTGCGTAATAAAAAAAACAAGATATTAAGAAATCGAGTGGAACTAATTGTATAGAAGTCTACGGCAATATCTGTGAGGCGAAATAAGGCCTGAAAAGGCTGACTTCTGAGTATTTTATCCTAAGTGCCCCAGATTCCCAAGCTTGTCTCATCCGCTCTCGCAGTACATTTTTCCAAAATATAAAAAGTATCTAGGTAATTCTACACATCACATGAAAATCGATTAAGTACTATCGCTCACAAAGACGCGAAAAACAACTTTGTTTCGTACAATATCCATAATTCGAGAATGCGTTCCTGGGGGCCGATTCTACTAACAAAATTGTTCAAAAATCGCAATGGAACCACAGCTGAATCACGGCTGTTAAGCGTTTTCATATTCTACTGAACAACGACTGCGGTTACGTTTTAGTTTAAGCCAACGATCGATCGAAATACACACATCAAAAGTGTCTAGGGATCAACATATATTTTTGCAATAACTTTTCTCCTGATTGATATTAATTAAAATTTTCTTTAAGGATTCATCAAATAAAGTGTTTTCGTTTGTCACAGTAACGATAAACCAAGTCACCTTTGCATTAATAAATAAATTTGCCATTTTCCTAATAAAGGGATTTTTGACATTTGAACCACTAACACAAAAGTTCGAAAAAAAGACTGAAATAACAGTTTTCTCTAAAATTTTATTGGGTAACTTAAACAATTGGGTATGTAAAGTTTTTTTCAGGTATTTTTTTTATATTTTTAATTTATAGCTTTAGTTATTTTATGCAACTAATTTCAAAATTTTGGTTTTCTAAGCAGCCATTAATTTTAAATAAATTTTCTAAATTCTGCTTCAAAAGTAGGCTGAAGAGTTCAATATCTATGCCACGTATAACACAATAATAAAAATCCTAAATTTGACGTTTTTTGCTTGACATCAGAAACTTCAAGCATGACACTAGACAGTTTTAGAGATGGGAATGATCGACATAATCGATTGAACCTTTACAGTTATTAATTTTGTATAGGGATAAGTGGAAGGAGGGAAGGGAGGCCTTTGCCCTGCAGTGGGACAGAAATGACTAATAATTAATAATTAAATTAAATAATAGGTATTATTAATATGTCATTATCAAAATCAAACCAATAACAAGTAGCTACAGTACCTAGTTATATTTGCAAGTTTCCAACACCATTTGTGGTTACAAAATAGTTCGAATGATTTTATACTTAAAATTATTATTTAAAGGGAATGCATTTTATTTAAGCTATCATTATAATGATTGATTAACGATAATTCAGAATTCCGGATTTAGATTTTTTGTGTGAATAGATTTTCAATGTTTGATTTGAATCGATTCAAAGGCCGATATTTTCGCACGACTGCATTACTTACATATATTATTATGGTCATCCCTATAGTTGACATTATATGACTAACTTTTTATCATATGATGAGAGGAGGCACCGAAAGTATTCTCAATCTGCTTACTTGTGACGTCATTTGGAGGTCAAATGAAAGTCAAGTGGTATTAAGTGTTTATGTTAAAATAAACTCCATCTTATAATTTTAAGCGCTAAAAATAGAAAAATTAAGTTAAGAAACCTTAAATCTCGAAATGGTTTGGGAATCAGCGTAGGATTTTTTTTCTTTGCATACCGAATTAATAATCCGTGTTTCTACCGCGAACACTAACAACACAAGAACATCGGTTTGGCATACTCAAAATGAGTTCATCCAAATCACGCTGTGGAATGGCCGCCCATGTTCGTTGCAACAACAAAAAAAGGTCTTCTTGCGACTGGATACCCTCCATATTCGGCAGAGCTCTTCTCTGTAGCATATCCCATGCATGCTCAATCGGGTTCAAGTCTGGCGACTGAGCAGGCCAGGGCAGGACATTGATGTTAGCTGCGGCGAGAGTCTGTCTTACAACTCTTGCGGTGTGCGGTCGTGCATTATCATGCATTAACTGAAATAAGGGACCGATTTGCACTTGTAGAGGAACGATGACGTCTGATACAATCGTCTCAGCATAAATTTGAGCGTTGAGGTTGCCTCTGATCCAAATCAACTCAGTTCTTCCGCCGATCCAAATACCCGCCCATACCATGATGGTTCCACCACTATGAGGATGGACTTCCTGGCAGGATTTTAATCGCTGTTGGCGTCCAGGGGTTCTCCAGTGTCGTATACGTCTTGTATCCGGTCTCATACCAAAACGAGACTCATCAGAAAAGCACACGAAACGCCATTGTTCTTCTGCCCAATTTCTGTGTTCAAGAGCCCATTGATATCGAATCCTACGATTGTGCATTGCTATAGGTGGTACCCGTAGCGGTCTTCGGGAATGAAGGTTCACTTCATGCAAGCGGTTTCTGACTGTTTGGTCGCTAATTAAGTTCCCTGAAGAGTGATGAAGCCTCACGGCTAACATCATGGCGGTTATTGTTGGAGCTCTTCGAGTTAAGATTTGAATGTATCGGTCTTGTCTCCGTGTGGTGCAGCGATACCGTCCTCCATGGCGCTCAGCCACGGTACCAGTGCTTCGGTAACGTGTCCAAAGTCGACTGATAACACTCTGACTTGTATTCAGAGCTAAAGCCACAGTACGTTGCCGGGAACCAGCTTCTATCATTCCCACGGTTCTGAGCATTTCTTCCCTGCTTAAATGACGTCGCCGCTCCATAATAACGTTGGTTTTAATCAGTAGTAGGGAAACAGTAGCACTAATAATGTCTTCAATGCGTTGTATGTTTTTATAGGGAAAATATTGACAGCTGATTTTCATCTTTTACTCGAATTTGATTCACAGTTCCTGATTCAAATTATGAAATGCACCAAAAAGGATCCATATAAATTTATAAAATCATAAATTTATTACAAAGCCACATCTCAATCTCAAGAAATCCGCATAAAAATGCTTGATCCCTAGACACTTTTGATGTGTGTAATTTCAAATTATATTCTGCTAACAAAATCGAACATGAGCGTGACGTTTAGTCACTTTCTACTGTTATTTTGACACTTGTTAGAATCGAATGGTCTTTTTCTTTGTCACTTTTGGTGACATTTAGGTAACATTTTTAGGTTCAACTTTTTTTTCGGGGGTATTATTAAACATACTATTTGGCATGTTAGTAACACAGTTTACCCGCTGTTACGTTCCCGCTACCATTCAGTTGAGATTCAGCATAGGTTTAGTTTACAGTTTGCATATGAAATAGTAGAATGACTTTATAAGTAACTATCGAACGGCGATCGAAATCGAACTGTTATTAAGACAAATTGAACGTGTAACGTTGCAAATTAGTAGAATCGCCCCCTGACCCCTGTCTGTTAGTTAATACCTACAGTCCTCTCACAGTTATTTTACAACTAGAAGCAACCTCATAGCTGCTACATTAAGTAACACTGTAATGCAAAATCTCAAATCTCTGGAAGGACTGCAAACGCTGAGTACAAAAGAAAACGTGTTATCGAATTTAAACTTAAGTTAGTTATAATACTTAGTTCTTAATTGTTTCCAACGGAAAGTTTTCAGGAACGCATTTTCTCAGTGACCAGATTCCTATTTATAGCTAAACTATTAGGAAAGAATTAGATCAATAGAGCACAGCACAGCACAAGGCAGGAGCTCGGTGTTGATTACAGCACGTATCACGTCAACGCGACATATTGCGAAGTGCGCGTGGTGAAAGCACATTATCGCGCGAGCAGTTACAAACAAAGCACAGTAGACACACACATGTACGCACAAAGCACAGCGCAGAAAGGTTTTTTGTTCTAATCTAATTTACAAACAGCGAATGAATTAAATAGAGCACAGCACAACACAGCGCAGTAAAACTTGATGTTGATTTGTCCCCTAACTCTGCCTGCTTCTAATGGTTAGAGCCAAACGTTGGGTGTAACATTTTGTGCTAACTAATTAAAACTGCTCTATTTATTTAGAGACAACACACAGTTTTGTTATTTTCTATAGTATATGAAAATAAGAAACCTCTTATTATTAGATAAAAGAGCAAAATACAATACGCGATTGAAAATACACCTGGAAATAATTACTTCCATGTGTTCAAAGTATATACTACAAAGTATATGGATAATTACCATAATTTCTTAAAAGCCAAGTGAAAGGTATTTTACCAGTTTTCAAAAAGATTTTTTTCCATAAATTCTTAACATAAGTATTAAACCACAACAAATCACATTGCATGCCCATCATACATGTTGATTTCTAATATTTATTATTATTTTTTATTATTATTATATTGTATTCGACAAATAAGAAGCAAGTTGAAAGTCGCACTGCTCTAGTATTAATTAATTCGCTTGGCAAGTTCTCTTTATGTTGTTACATTGTTTTTATTAACTTACTTTTTCTTTCAAAGAGAATTATCCAAATCTTTTAGAGCGGTCAAATCGCCCAGATAAAGTATTGACTCTGGCCTGCTTAGCTCAGTCCTGGTACGCAAGTTAATAATTAACTTCAGTGAAGGAAGATCTGGGCCAAACAAGACATTTAATCTCTAACTATATTTGCCATTGTCACACTAAGAAGAAAAAGAAGTAAGTAGTAAAAAGAAGTGATAGTGACATAATTTCCAATATGAACATATTATCAGATCGCATTAACCCACAAACAACTAACTAGTAGATATACAAATTTTTATTAAGGCTTCGTTCAGGACATATGCCTCTCAATAAATTCGGTTTTGTGATGAAAAAGTTAACATCACCTTTTTGCAGTACGTGTAACGAAGATGAGGACACGTATCATATTTTGATGAGATGTGTCCGAAATCAATCGCTTAGAACACAAATTGGCGCACATAACATAAATCTATCAAACCCGTTTTCGTATAATATACTCGTAATTCCTATAATAAATATGGTTAAGTTCGCCTTGAAGAACAGACCCAGATCATAGCTGTAAAATGCACTAATGTAAAGTAATGTTAACCTTTTGTATACCTATAGAGTGTCATATTAGCATTTCGCGAAAAAGCTCTGTAAATGAAGATTTAAAAAAAAGATACAAATTTTGATTAAAGCGTGTGAACTTGAAAGCTTGTGATGGTGTGATTGAAAGCGCGAGGTATTACAATGGACGCGGTCGCAGTGCGCTGTAGCACAAATAACGTATCAAATTGGCACCCGCCATCGCCGCCACAGGCATTCTCTAGTCTCCTCAAATGTTGACACCTAATCATCAACATGGACTTTTGGAATTGTGCGCCAAGCTGGAGCATACAATAAACACAACAATCGCATCGGATGATAAATAGTACGTTTGTGTTGAGATTTTACATGTAAGCAAAACCTTTCTATTATGTACTAAGAATATAATCGAGTTCGCCTTGTCAAAGAATAGGTTACAGAAAACGATATTTCATAGATCCAAAAAATCTTCCCAACAAAAAACTTGTTGCTAAACAAAATAGGTACAGACATGGGTCAACATCAAAACACCACGAAACTGATTTTCCAAGACTGATGTATTAAACTAATCTTTTTCTTATCTAGCTAGCCTGTAGTATCCCACAGCAGGACAATCTTTTTATACACTACATTATTATTAGTACGAATCAAAGCATTGAAGGGCATTTATTACACTACTAGCTGCGCCCCGCGGTTTCACCCGCGTAAGTTTTGATCCCGTGGGAATATCGGGATAAAAAGTATCCTATGTATTATTCTGATGTATAAACTATATTACTGTTAAGTTTCATCAAAATTCGTTCAGTAGTTTTTGCGTGAAAGAGTAACAAACATCCATCCATCCATCCATCCTCACAAACTTTCGCATTTATAATATTAGTAGGAAGTAGGATTTATATTTGTTTATCTCTTTAAAAACTTGAACTGTCTCTCTTATTCATTCACTGACAGATAACGCACTGCCTAAACCAAACCGCTGGGTTTAGGAGCATGAAATTTTGTACAAGGAGATTTTATATAAATAACGTGAGAGAGCGCGAAGAAAAGATTTTTAAATTGTATCCGTAAGAAGGTGAAATGAGTGGAATACATTTATTTGAAAATTCACATTCCTTCGGCTTAGAAACTAATTAAATAATAAAAATTGTAACGATTAATATTCCTAAACTATTAATTTGCTGTTTTTAATAAATAGCAGGAACTGGAGGGGAATTTTGTTAACGAACAATGTATTAAACGTGGACAGTGTCTCAGTTAAAAACTAGAAGGCAGTCCTCGAAGATACTGCACACCATTCGGTTCGATGCCGGATTTGGTTGTAAAGTTCGTTTAACGAGAAGCTACAAAATGGTAGTTTTTGGTAGATATTGTTTAAGAAGTAAGGATGTTGTTATTATTATGTATTTCGCAATATAACTTAAGTGCTACTAAATATAAAGTATACTTGGAGTAATCCATTAACAAAATGAAACCATTAGTTTAGTGTTTTTATACAATAACATTATTGTATTCTTCTTTTTTCGAATAAACTTGCTTCCTAAACGTCACAGAATTAAACTCCGTATGACTTTATTAATTTAACTTAAATATTTATATTGAAAACAGCATTGTTTTATTTAGTTTACTTAGTAGGTTCGCGATACAAAAATTATTATAGCTCTCAATATTTTCTTCAAACAACGCTTCAATTAGTGGGCTGTCATGTTACTGAGCAACTTTCCTATAGTTGCAGGAGAAAATAAACAGACTTTTACTAACACGGCTCACTGCTAGTGCTAGTCACGGAGAGCAGTGCGTAGCTCAAAGCAGTAGATACCTAAGCCTGCATTCTTGCTCAAACTACTTGCGACTAGATTTATATTTCTCATAATTAACAGTTTTTTGTCCAGAGGTGGATCCAAAAAAAAAATAACCGACTTGAAAACAACCCCATTTGGACCCCAAGTGAAGACAACAATGTTGCAAATTAGCAAGTAGTATAAACCATATCGAGGACCGAATTACTAATCACCTTGTAGGTATAAAAGTTGCTGGTAAAACTTCTAATAAAAAAGAAATATCCACGTTTTAATGTTCTAGATATTCAATAATAACACCAGCCGGTCTATTCTGCAGAAATTGTCTTACCATCTGATGCTAGGGACTGAAATTTCACTTCAAGCTCACTTTTAAGTTTTCAAGGTTTTTTTTTTTTATTTTATTTTAAAGAAGGCTTACAGACTAATATACCAATGACAATAGCATATAATATTAAAAAATAGCTAATAGCAAGCCTCCACATATAGTTAATGACAAAAAAGTCGATAAAAAGAAAGTAAATACATGTTAATATGAACAGTAAGAGAGTAGAAGATAAGTTAAGTATCCTTGAAAAAAGACTGTGCCAGAAACCGTCTCAAAGTCAGCACACTGGTGCAGAACAAGTCTTACATTAAGGTCCCAAGGAAGCCTACTGAAACTAAGCGCACTTCTTATTGAGAAAACATTCCGCCTATAATAATTAGTCATTGCAAGAGGTACATTTAATATTGGCCGCAATTTATTTTATAGCACTTTTGTACCTAAAAAGTAACTACAGACAAGACCTGTAGGCATTTCACCTGGAGTACTTAAATGTAGGTGCATGCTAATAAAAGTAATGCTCGCTTGCTGGTACAATGGTAGAATGCTGGTTTTGAGCATTCTGTTTATAAGTACCTACATAATAATATGAGTCGATAAAACCTAAAAAGTAGGTACTATACTTTTATAATTAAAATACTTACCATATCATACGCATAAGCTAGTAGCCGCATTGTGTACGCTGGAAGGTTCAAGACGACAAATACTGTGGACACGATGAGCAGCATCCTGGTGACGCGGTGCTGTGAGCGCAGCGGCGGCAGTGCGCGCGCCGGCGGGCGCTCGCCCAGCTCGGGGCTCACCGCCAGCGCCGCCTGCATCACGCGCCGCTCGCACTCGCGGCGCCACAAGCGGCACGTGATGCGTATGTTCAGCAGCACGATGAGCCCTAGCGGCAGCGAGAATGACACCACCGTGTCCACCAGGTTGAACCGCGCTGCGGCCGCCATGTATTCCGAGGCTATGTTGCAGCCCTTCCGCGACGGCGACGCGTATATGATAACCGGCAGATTGGTTAGCATCGACACCAGAACCAGCGCAACAATGACGGTCTTTGCCCTCGTGACCGTGCACATACTGTTCCGTCGCAGCGGGTACAACACCGCTACGAACCGCTCAATTGTGAAGGCTACCACAAGCCACACACTCAAACAACAAGACGAGTATGTGCTGTAGACGAAGATCTGACAAAAGCCGGCTCGGTAGAAAAGGTTCGTAATTTGCATCGATTTAAACCACGGCGGTAGCAGTTGTAGGAGAAAGATCGTGTCGGATATTGCCAAAACTGACAAGTACAAGCTTGTGGATTGCATCCGCAACTTGCTTGCATAAAACACATATACACTTATAATATTGCCAATGCAGCCTAAAAAGACTAGCAACGGTGTGTAATAAGTGTTAAGCGCGTAAGCCAGTGCTTCTATAACATAATCAAAACGTGTGACAGGAAGCGCGGGCGCCGGGGAAGCCGTAAAGTTGTCGTAGGCCATCGCGTGTTAAGGAGCGGGCAGCGAGCCCTACAGCCGCGAGGAAACTGACGCCGAAGATTCGCCCCGCGGCCCGCAGGCAGCGCTGCGCCGCGCCCCCCGCCCGGGGGCCGGGCCCAGCGCAGGCCCAGCCCTTAGGTCTCCGCCACGCGCCCGCTCCTGCCCGGGTGCATCGTGCGTGGTGCGCCTCAAAACGCGCCTCCCACTAGCTCCGCCTATTGCCGCCCAACTGTCACGTTCCACCCATCGTGCTCAACAAGTTAAGATCAACGTGCTTATCTCCTAAATATACTCCTCCTTCACGGCACTTTCATTAGGGAGTAAACTTGAAAAAAAATCCCACAGCTACAGTTAAGTGCACCGCGCTGCCGTCCAAAAAAGTGGTTTAGGCGGGCACTTGGGTGAGCTGAGTGAAAGACAAAGCCCACCCTTGTCATATACGCCACTCACTGTCTGTCTACCAACTACTCATCTACTAGAGACCAACTTTACGGGTCCAAATTCGGTTGGTCTACGAAGGCCTAGTTCTCAAAACCACCTTCCTGCTCTATCATCACACTGTTCACCATCTCAACTACGCATCAAGAACAATAAAATAAAAACTGCCCAAACACGATATGTCTGCTGTAGATTTTTGAGGAGTTGGTATTCCGCAGACTTTCCTGGCTGCAGCATCGAACCAAAATTACTACATTAATGCATTGTTATACGCCTTCTAACAAGAAAAACTGCATTAAAATCGGATCACTTGTTTGGGAGCTACATTGCCGCAGAAAGATACACAGAACGACACCACTGTCAAACTTATAACACCGTATCTTTATACCTTGGGGTTAAAAAAAATATCTGCACTTTCTGATTCAGCTAGCTGATTTTATTTGATAATGTTTAATAACTACTTATTTAAGTCTTTTGACCTGTTTACCATAAAGAGGCCTACCTATTTTTGGATTTTTAGGCAACTGTTTGAAAAAAATGACGACAAGTTGCAATGGAGTCACGACTTTCAGCAGTGAGTGACCGATTATAAAGTCTTAGGGGCAATTCTCGTAATTTTTAAGAACGTTCACAGTCTGATCTCAGTCTCAATCTGTCAAAAATACTTCAAATTTCCCTACATTTTAACAAGTTTTTGACATTTGTTTGTCGCCGAGATGAGACTGCGACTAGATTTTGAACGTTTTAAATTAGCAGAATTGGCCTACTGGTCCTTATCTGCATACGCCGCGTCCATAAAATACTTGTTGCTACGGCGTAGATAGGCTACGAGTGCTACGACGTAGGCTTGTTACGACGTAGACGATGGTTAATTACCTTGACGTAGCCAGAATTTCGTGTCATTTAAAGAGAGCAACATGGGTAATTTCATACAAGGATCTTTAAAATTGGTAGTGCGCTATGCTTTGCCAATACTGACATAAAAACGATTAATGTGATTAAAAACATTTAAATGAGTGGGTAGGGGTACTATTAAATGACAATGTTAAAATTACAATATATACGTAATATTATAAGTATTTCAGTACCTAATTGTATTAACGCATTCATACAAAACGAACAAATTTATTAAAAGAGCTTTGAAGATCCGTGGCATACCTACCGGTTAGCCATTTTGATTTTTTTCAAAATGGTGGCCACGCATAAACTTATATAAATCGATAGCAGACATTAATGCAAACATAAAACATAATAAGATCAAACCCCGTAAAGTGTCGCCTCTGAGATATTAACTTTCAATGTTGATCACGTGACATCGATATTTTTAGGTTCCGTACCTCAAAATAAAAAACGTTACCTTTAGATCACTTCGTTGTCCGTCTGTCATGACTCTTTTTCTCAGAAACGCGTGGAGTTATCAAATTGAATTTAATATAAATACTCAGGGCAGCAATCCTACCATGCTACCATGGCTTATAAGTAGTTAGTACAGCGGCATGCGACCACGGGAAGGTACTCTCTTGTTTCATCCTTTTCAGTAGTCGGGTTTTAGTTTTTAACTTATTTTTTTTTCATACTTTTTAGAGCGTAATTTTTCAGTGTATGTTTATTTAAATTATTTTGGGGTTATAATTTCATGATAAAGTATTTGCAGAGCCGCTTAATTTTTTTGTAAAATGTAACGGTGTATGTATTTTTGAAATGTGCTCAAAAGTCACATAGCCTATAACCAGCGGACGGTCAAGACGCTTCCAACGATACCTCATTTGTCAAATTATGACAATTAGTTTAGAAGTTATGAGGGAACACACCATTCGGTTCGATGCCGGATTTGGTTGTAAAGTTCGTTTAACGAGAAGCTACAAAATGGTAGTTTTTGGTAGATATTGTTTAAGAAGTAAGGATGTTGTTATTATTATGTATTTCGCAATATAACTTAAGTGCTACTAAATATAAAGTATACTTGGAGTAATCCATTAACAAAATGAAACCATTAGTTTAGTGTTTTTATACAATAACATTATTGTATTCTTCTTTTTTCGAATAAACTTGCTTCCTAAACGTCACAGAATTAAACTCCGTATGACTTTATTAATTTAACTTAAATATTTATATTGAAAACAGCATTGTTTTATTTAGTTTACTTAGTAGGTTCGCGATACAAAAATTATTATAGCTCTCAATATTTTCTTCAAACAACGCTTCAATTAGTGGGCTGTCATGTTACTGAGCAACTTTCCTATAGTTGCAGGAGAAAATAAACAGACTTTTACTAACACGGCTCACTGCTAGTGCTAGTCACGGAGAGCAGTGCGTAGCTCAAAGCAGTAGATACCTAAGCCTGCATTCTTGCTCAAACTACTTGCGACTAGATTTATATTTCTCATAATTAACAGTTTTTTGTCCAGAGGTGGATCCAAAAAAAAAATAACCGACTTGAAAACAACCCCATTTGGACCCCAAGTGAAGACAACAATGTTGCAAATTAGCAAGTAGTATAAACCATATCGAGGACCGAATTACTAATCACCTTGTAGGTATAAAAGTTGCTGGTAAAACTTCTAATAAAAAAGAAATATCCACGTTTTAATGTTCTAGATATTCAATAATAACACCAGCCGGTCTATTCTGCAGAAATTGTCTTACCATCTGATGCTAGGGACTGAAATTTCACTTCAAGCTCACTTTTAAGTTTTCAAGGTTTTTTTTTTTTATTTTATTTTAAAGAAGGCTTACAGACTAATATACCAATGACAATAGCATATAATATTAAAAAATAGCTAATAGCAAGCCTCCACATATAGTTAATGACAAAAAAGTCGATAAAAAGAAAGTAAATACATGTTAATATGAACAGTAAGAGAGTAGAAGATAAGTTAAGTATCCTTGAAAAAAGACTGTGCCAGAAACCGTCTCAAAGTCAGCACACTGGTGCAGAACAAGTCTTACATTAAGGTCCCAAGGAAGCCTACTGAAACTAAGCGCACTTCTTATTGAGAAAACATTCCGCCTATAATAATTAGTCATTGCAAGAGGTACATTTAATATTGGCCGCAATTTATTTTATAGCACTTTTGTACCTAAAAAGTAACTACAGACAAGACCTGTAGGCATTTCACCTGGAGTACTTAAATGTAGGTGCATGCTAATAAAAGTAATGCTCGCTTGCTGGTACAATGGTAGAATGCTGGTTTTGAGCATTCTGTTTATAAGTACCTACATAATAATATGAGTCGATAAAACCTAAAAAGTAGGTACTATACTTTTATAATTAAAATACTTACCATATCATACGCATAAGCTAGTAGCCGCATTGTGTACGCTGGAAGGTTCAAGACGACAAATACTGTGGACACGATGAGCAGCATCCTGGTGACGCGGTGCTGTGAGCGCAGCGGCGGCAGTGCGCGCGCCGGCGGGCGCTCGCCCAGCTCGGGGCTCACCGCCAGCGCCGCCTGCATCACGCGCCGCTCGCACTCGCGGCGCCACAAGCGGCACGTGATGCGTATGTTCAGCAGCACGATGAGCCCTAGCGGCAGCGAGAATGACACCACCGTGTCCACCAGGTTGAACCGCGCTGCGGCCGCCATGTATTCCGAGGCTATGTTGCAGCCCTTCCGCGACGGCGACGCGTATATGATAACCGGCAGATTGGTTAGCATCGACACCAGAACCAGCGCAACAATGACGGTCTTTGCCCTCGTGACCGTGCACATACTGTTCCGTCGCAGCGGGTACAACACCGCTACGAACCGCTCAATTGTGAAGGCTACCACAAGCCACACACTCAAACAACAAGACGAGTATGTGCTGTAGACGAAGATCTGACAAAAGCCGGCTCGGTAGAAAAGGTTCGTAATTTGCATCGATTTAAACCACGGCGGTAGCAGTTGTAGGAGAAAGATCGTGTCGGATATTGCCAAAACTGACAAGTACAAGCTTGTGGATTGCATCCGCAACTTGCTTGCATAAAACACATATACACTTATAATATTGCCAATGCAGCCTAAAAAGACTAGCAACGGTGTGTAATAAGTGTTAAGCGCGTAAGCCAGTGCTTCTATAACATAATCAAAACGTGTGACAGGAAGCGCGGGCGCCGGGGAAGCCGTAAAGTTGTCGTAGGCCATCGCGTGTTAAGGAGCGGGCAGCGAGCCCTACAGCCGCGAGGAAACTGACGCCGAAGATTCGCCCCGCGGCCCGCAGGCAGCGCTGCGCCGCGCCCCCCGCCCGGGGGCCGGGCCCAGCGCAGGCCCAGCCCTTAGGTCTCCGCCACGCGCCCGCTCCTGCCCGGGTGCATCGTGCGTGGTGCGCCTCAAAACGCGCCTCCCACTAGCTCCGCCTATTGCCGCCCAACTGTCACGTTCCACCCATCGTGCTCAACAAGTTAAGATCAACGTGCTTATCTCCTAAATATACTCCTCCTTCACGGCACTTTCATTAGGGAGTAAACTTGAAAAAAAATCCCACAGCTACAGTTAAGTGCACCGCGCTGCCGTCCAAAAAAGTGGTTTAGGTGGGCACTTGGGTGAGCTGAGTGAAAGACAAAGCCCACCCTTGTCATATACGCCACTCACTGTCTGTCTACCAACTACTCATCTACTAGAGACCAACTTTACGGGTCCAAATTCGGTTGGTCTACGAAGGCCTAGTTCTCAAAACCACCTTCCTGCTCTATCATCACACTGTTCACCATCTCAACTACGCATCAAGAACAATAAAATAAAAACTGCCCAAACACGATATGTCTGCTGTAGATTTTTGAGGAGTTGGTATTCCGCAGACTTTCCTGGCTGCAGCATCGAACCAAAATTACTACATTAATGCATTGTTATACGCCTTCTAACAAGAAAAACTGCATTAAAATCGGATCACTTGTTTGGGAGCTACATTGCCGCAGAAAGATACACAGAACGACACCACTGTCAAACTTATAACACCGTATCTTTATACCTTGGGGTTAAAAAAAATATCTGCACTTTCTGATTCAGCTAGCTGATTTTATTTGATAATGTTTAATAACTACTTATTTAAGTCTTTTGACCTGTTTACCATAAAGAGGCCTACCTATTTTTGGATTTTTAGGCAACTGTTTGAAAAAAATGACGACAAGTTGCAATGGAGTCACGACTTTCAGCAGTGAGTGACCGATTATAAAGTCTTAGGGGCAATTCTCGTAATTTTTAAGAACGTTCACAGTCTGATCTCAGTCTCAATCTGTCAAAAATACTTCAAATTTCCCTACATTTTAACAAGTTTTTGACATTTGTTTGTCGCCGAGATGAGACTGCGACTAGATTTTGAACGTTTTAAATTAGCAGAATTGGCCTACTGGTCCTTATCTGCATACGCCGCGTCCATAAAATACTTGTTGCTACGGCGTAGATAGGCTACGAGTGCTACGACGTAGGCTTGTTACGACGTAGACGATGGTTAATTACCTTGACGTAGCCAGAATTTCGTGTCATTTAAAGAGAGCAACATGGGTAATTTCATACAAGGATCTTTAAAATTGGTAGTGCGCTATGCTTTGCCAATACTGACATAAAAACGATTAATGTGATTAAAAACATTTAAATGAGTGGGTAGGGGTACTATTAAATGACAATGTTAAAATTACAATATATACGTAATATTATAAGTATTTCAGTACCTAATTGTATTAACGCATTCATACAAAACGAACAAATTTATTAAAAGAGCTTTGAAGATCCGTGGCATACCTACCGGTTAGCCATTTTGATTTTTTTCAAAATGGTGGCCACGCATAAACTTATATAAATCGATAGCAGACATTAATGCAAACATAAAACATAATAAGATCAAACCCCGTAAAGTGTCGCCTCTGAGATATTAACTTTCAATGTTGATCACGTGACATCGATATTTTTAGGTTCCGTACCTCAAAATAAAAAACGTTACCTTTAGATCACTTCGTTGTCCGTCTGTCATGACTCTTTTTCTCAGAAACGCGTGGAGTTATCAAATTGAATTTAATATAAATACTCAGGGCAGCAATCCTACCATGCTACCATGGCTTATAAGTAGTTAGTACAGCGGCATGCGACCACGGGAAGGTACTCTCTTGTTTCATCCTTTTCAGTAGTCGGGTTTTAGTTTTTAACTTATTTTTTTTTCATACTTTTTAGAGCGTAATTTTTCAGTGTATGTTTATTTAAATTATTTTGGGGTTATAATTTCATGATAAAGTATTTGCAGAGCCGCTTAATTTTTTTGTAAAATGTAACGGTGTATGTATTTTTGAAATGTGCTCAAAAGTCACATAGCCTATAACCAGCGGACGGTCAAGACGCTTCCAACGATACCTCATTTGTCAAATTATGACAATTAGTTTAGAAGTTATGAGGGAACACACCATTCGGTTCGATGCCGGATTTGGTTGTAAAGTTCGTTTAACGAGAAGCTACAAAATGGTAGTTTTTGGTAGATATTGTTTAAGAAGTAAGGATGTTGTTATTATTATGTATTTCGCAATATAACTTAAGTGCTACTAAATATAAAGTATACTTGGAGTAATCCATTAACAAAATGAAACCATTAGTTTAGTGTTTTTATACAATAACATTATTGTATTCTTCTTTTTTCGAATAAACTTGCTTCCTAAACGTCACAGAATTAAACTCCGTATGACTTTATTAATTTAACTTAAATATTTATATTGAAAACAGCATTGTTTTATTTAGTTTACTTAGTAGGTTCGCGATACAAAAATTATTATAGCTCTCAATATTTTCTTCAAACAACGCTTCAATTAGTGGGCTGTCATGTTACTGAGCAACTTTCCTATAGTTGCAGGAGAAAATAAACAGACTTTTACTAACACGGCTCACTGCTAGTGCTAGTCACGGAGAGCAGTGCGTAGCTCAAAGCAGTAGATACCTAAGCCTGCATTCTTGCTCAAACTACTTGCGACTAGATTTATATTTCTCATAATTAACAGTTTTTTGTCCAGAGGTGGATCCAAAAAAAAAATAACCGACTTGAAAACAACCCCATTTGGACCCCAAGTGAAGACAACAATGTTGCAAATTAGCAAGTAGTATAAACCATATCGAGGACCGAATTACTAATCACCTTGTAGGTATAAAAGTTGCTGGTAAAACTTCTAATAAAAAAGAAATATCCACGTTTTAATGTTCTAGATATTCAATAATAACACCAGCCGGTCTATTCTGCAGAAATTGTCTTACCATCTGATGCTAGGGACTGAAATTTCACTTCAAGCTCACTTTTAAGTTTTCAAGGTTTTTTTTTTTTATTTTATTTTAAAGAAGGCTTACAGACTAATATACCAATGACAATAGCATATAATATTAAAAAATAGCTAATAGCAAGCCTCCACATATAGTTAATGACAAAAAAGTCGATAAAAAGAAAGTAAATACATGTTAATATGAACAGTAAGAGAGTAGAAGATAAGTTAAGTATCCTTGAAAAAAGACTGTGCCAGAAACCGTCTCAAAGTCAGCACACTGGTGCAGAACAAGTCTTACATTAAGGTCCCAAGGAAGCCTACTGAAACTAAGCGCACTTCTTATTGAGAAAACATTCCGCCTATAATAATTAGTCATTGCAAGAGGTACATTTAATATTGGCCGCAATTTATTTTATAGCACTTTTGTACCTAAAAAGTAACTACAGACAAGACCTGTAGGCATTTCACCTGGAGTACTTAAATGTAGGTGCATGCTAATAAAAGTAATGCTCGCTTGCTGGTACAATGGTAGAATGCTGGTTTTGAGCATTCTGTTTATAAGTACCTACATAATAATATGAGTCGATAAAACCTAAAAAGTAGGTACTATACTTTTATAATTAAAATACTTACCATATCATACGCATAAGCTAGTAGCCGCATTGTGTACGCTGGAAGGTTCAAGACGACAAATACTGTGGACACGATGAGCAGCATCCTGGTGACGCGGTGCTGTGAGCGCAGCGGCGGCAGTGCGCGCGCCGGCGGGCGCTCGCCCAGCTCGGGGCTCACCGCCAGCGCCGCCTGCATCACGCGCCGCTCGCACTCGCGGCGCCACAAGCGGCACGTGATGCGTATGTTCAGCAGCACGATGAGCCCTAGCGGCAGCGAGAATGACACCACCGTGTCCACCAGGTTGAACCGCGCTGCGGCCGCCATGTATTCCGAGGCTATGTTGCAGCCCTTCCGCGACGGCGACGCGTATATGATAACCGGCAGATTGGTTAGCATCGACACCAGAACCAGCGCAACAATGACGGTCTTTGCCCTCGTGACCGTGCACATACTGTTCCGTCGCAGCGGGTACAACACCGCTACGAACCGCTCAATTGTGAAGGCTACCACAAGCCACACACTCAAACAACAAGACGAGTATGTGCTGTAGACGAAGATCTGACAAAAGCCGGCTCGGTAGAAAAGGTTCGTAATTTGCATCGATTTAAACCACGGCGGTAGCAGTTGTAGGAGAAAGATCGTGTCGGATATTGCCAAAACTGACAAGTACAAGCTTGTGGATTGCATCCGCAACTTGCTTGCATAAAACACATATACACTTATAATATTGCCAATGCAGCCTAAAAAGACTAGCAACGGTGTGTAATAAGTGTTAAGCGCGTAAGCCAGTGCTTCTATAACATAATCAAAACGTGTGACAGGAAGCGCGGGCGCCGGGGAAGCCGTAAAGTTGTCGTAGGCCATCGCGTGTTAAGGAGCGGGCAGCGAGCCCTACAGCCGCGAGGAAACTGACGCCGAAGATTCGCCCCGCGGCCCGCAGGCAGCGCTGCGCCGCGCCCCCCGCCCGGGGGCCGGGCCCAGCGCAGGCCCAGCCCTTAGGTCTCCGCCACGCGCCCGCTCCTGCCCGGGTGCATCGTGCGTGGTGCGCCTCAAAACGCGCCTCCCACTAGCTCCGCCTATTGCCGCCCAACTGTCACGTTCCACCCATCGTGCTCAACAAGTTAAGATCAACGTGCTTATCTCCTAAATATACTCCTCCTTCACGGCACTTTCATTAGGGAGTAAACTTGAAAAAAAATCCCACAGCTACAGTTAAGTGCACCGCGCTGCCGTCCAAAAAAGTGGTTTAGGTGGGCACTTGGGTGAGCTGAGTGAAAGACAAAGCCCACCCTTGTCATATACGCCACTCACTGTCTGTCTACCAACTACTCATCTACTAGAGACCAACTTTACGGGTCCAAATTCGGTTGGTCTACGAAGGCCTAGTTCTCAAAACCACCTTCCTGCTCTATCATCACACTGTTCACCATCTCAACTACGCATCAAGAACAATAAAATAAAAACTGCCCAAACACGATATGTCTGCTGTAGATTTTTGAGGAGTTGGTATTCCGCAGACTTTCCTGGCTGCAGCATCGAACCAAAATTACTACATTAATGCATTGTTATACGCCTTCTAACAAGAAAAACTGCATTAAAATCGGATCACTTGTTTGGGAGCTACATTGCCGCAGAAAGATACACAGAACGACACCACTGTCAAACTTATAACACCGTATCTTTATACCTTGGGGTTAAAAAAAATATCTGCACTTTCTGATTCAGCTAGCTGATTTTATTTGATAATGTTTAATAACTACTTATTTAAGTCTTTTGACCTGTTTACCATAAAGAGGCCTACCTATTTTTGGATTTTTAGGCAACTGTTTGAAAAAAATGACGACAAGTTGCAATGGAGTCACGACTTTCAGCAGTGAGTGACCGATTATAAAGTCTTAGGGGCAATTCTCGTAATTTTTAAGAACGTTCACAGTCTGATCTCAGTCTCAATCTGTCAAAAATACTTCAAATTTCCCTACATTTTAACAAGTTTTTGACATTTGTTTGTCGCCGAGATGAGACTGCGACTAGATTTTGAACGTTTTAAATTAGCAGAATTGGCCTACTGGTCCTTATCTGCATACGCCGCGTCCATAAAATACTTGTTGCTACGGCGTAGATAGGCTACGAGTGCTACGACGTAGGCTTGTTACGACGTAGACGATGGTTAATTACCTTGACGTAGCCAGAATTTCGTGTCATTTAAAGAGAGCAACATGGGTAATTTCATACAAGGATCTTTAAAATTGGTAGTGCGCTATGCTTTGCCAATACTGACATAAAAACGATTAATGTGATTAAAAACATTTAAATGAGTGGGTAGGGGTACTATTAAATGACAATGTTAAAATTACAATATATACGTAATATTATAAGTATTTCAGTACCTAATTGTATTAACGCATTCATACAAAACGAACAAATTTATTAAAAGAGCTTTGAAGATCCGTGGCATACCTACCGGTTAGCCATTTTGATTTTTTTCAAAATGGTGGCCACGCATAAACTTATATAAATCGATAGCAGACATTAATGCAAACATAAAACATAATAAGATCAAACCCCGTAAAGTGTCGCCTCTGAGATATTAACTTTCAATGTTGATCACGTGACATCGATATTTTTAGGTTCCGTACCTCAAAATAAAAAACGTTACCTTTAGATCACTTCGTTGTCCGTCTGTCATGACTCTTTTTCTCAGAAACGCGTGGAGTTATCAAATTGAATTTAATATAAATACTCAGGGCAGCAATCCTACCATGCTACCATGGCTTATAAGTAGTTAGTACAGCGGCATGCGACCACGGGAAGGTACTCTCTTGTTTCATCCTTTTCAGTAGTCGGGTTTTAGTTTTTAACTTATTTTTTTTTCATACTTTTTAGAGCGTAATTTTTCAGTGTATGTTTATTTAAATTATTTTGGGGTTATAATTTCATGATAAAGTATTTGCAGAGCCGCTTAATTTTTTTGTAAAATGTAACGGTGTATGTATTTTTGAAATGTGCTCTAGAATCAATTGCAATGGGCGACTAGAATCAATTCTATTTTTTCATTTTAAATTTTGACGTTCAAAAGTGCCTTTTAAGTGCCTATTTGAAATAAATGATTTGACTTTGACTTTGACTTTGACTTTGCTCAAAAGTCACATAGCCTATAACCAGCGGACGGTCAAGACGCTTCCAACGATACCTCATTTGTCAAATTATGACAATTAGTTTAGAAGTTATGAGGGAACACACCATTCGGTTCGATGCCGGATTTGGTTGTAAAGTTCGTTTAACGAGAAGCTACAAAATGGTAGTTTTTGGTAGATATTGTTTAAGAAGTAAGGATGTTGTTATTATTATGTATTTCGCAATATAACTTAAGTGCTACTAAATATAAAGTATACTTGGAGTAATCCATTAACAAAATGAAACCATTAGTTTAGTGTTTTTATACAATAACATTATTGTATTCTTCTTTTTTCGAATAAACTTGCTTCCTAAACGTCACAGAATTAAACTCCGTATGACTTTATTAATTTAACTTAAATATTTATATTGAAAACAGCATTGTTTTATTTAGTTTACTTAGTAGGTTCGCGATACAAAAATTATTATAGCTCTCAATATTTTCTTCAAACAACGCTTCAATTAGTGGGCTGTCATGTTACTGAGCAACTTTCCTATAGTTGCAGGAGAAAATAAACAGACTTTTACTAACACGGCTCACTGCTAGTGCTAGTCACGGAGAGCAGTGCGTAGCTCAAAGCAGTAGATACCTAAGCCTGCATTCTTGCTCAAACTACTTGCGACTAGATTTATATTTCTCATAATTAACAGTTTTTTGTCCAGAGGTGGATCCAAAAAAAAAATAACCGACTTGAAAACAACCCCATTTGGACCCCAAGTGAAGACAACAATGTTGCAAATTAGCAAGTAGTATAAACCATATCGAGGACCGAATTACTAATCACCTTGTAGGTATAAAAGTTGCTGGTAAAACTTCTAATAAAAAAGAAATATCCACGTTTTAATGTTCTAGATATTCAATAATAACACCAGCCGGTCTATTCTGCAGAAATTGTCTTACCATCTGATGCTAGGGACTGAAATTTCACTTCAAGCTCACTTTTAAGTTTTCAAGGTTTTTTTTTTTTATTTTATTTTAAAGAAGGCTTACAGACTAATATACCAATGACAATAGCATATAATATTAAAAAATAGCTAATAGCAAGCCTCCACATATAGTTAATGACAAAAAAGTCGATAAAAAGAAAGTAAATACATGTTAATATGAACAGTAAGAGAGTAGAAGATAAGTTAAGTATCCTTGAAAAAAGACTGTGCCAGAAACCGTCTCAAAGTCAGCACACTGGTGCAGAACAAGTCTTACATTAAGGTCCCAAGGAAGCCTACTGAAACTAAGCGCACTTCTTATTGAGAAAACATTCCGCCTATAATAATTAGTCATTGCAAGAGGTACATTTAATATTGGCCGCAATTTATTTTATAGCACTTTTGTACCTAAAAAGTAACTACAGACAAGACCTGTAGGCATTTCACCTGGAGTACTTAAATGTAGGTGCATGCTAATAAAAGTAATGCTCGCTTGCTGGTACAATGGTAGAATGCTGGTTTTGAGCATTCTGTTTATAAGTACCTACATAATAATATGAGTCGATAAAACCTAAAAAGTAGGTACTATACTTTTATAATTAAAATACTTACCATATCATACGCATAAGCTAGTAGCCGCATTGTGTACGCTGGAAGGTTCAAGACGACAAATACTGTGGACACGATGAGCAGCATCCTGGTGACGCGGTGCTGTGAGCGCAGCGGCGGCAGTGCGCGCGCCGGCGGGCGCTCGCCCAGCTCGGGGCTCACCGCCAGCGCCGCCTGCATCACGCGCCGCTCGCACTCGCGGCGCCACAAGCGGCACGTGATGCGTATGTTCAGCAGCACGATGAGCCCTAGCGGCAGCGAGAATGACACCACCGTGTCCACCAGGTTGAACCGCGCTGCGGCCGCCATGTATTCCGAGGCTATGTTGCAGCCCTTCCGCGACGGCGACGCGTATATGATAACCGGCAGATTGGTTAGCATCGACACCAGAACCAGCGCAACAATGACGGTCTTTGCCCTCGTGACCGTGCACATACTGTTCCGTCGCAGCGGGTACAACACCGCTACGAACCGCTCAATTGTGAAGGCTACCACAAGCCACACACTCAAACAACAAGACGAGTATGTGCTGTAGACGAAGATCTGACAAAAGCCGGCTCGGTAGAAAAGGTTCGTAATTTGCATCGATTTAAACCACGGCGGTAGCAGTTGTAGGAGAAAGATCGTGTCGGATATTGCCAAAACTGACAAGTACAAGCTTGTGGATTGCATCCGCAACTTGCTTGCATAAAACACATATACACTTATAATATTGCCAATGCAGCCTAAAAAGACTAGCAACGGTGTGTAATAAGTGTTAAGCGCGTAAGCCAGTGCTTCTATAACATAATCAAAACGTGTGACAGGAAGCGCGGGCGCCGGGGAAGCCGTAAAGTTGTCGTAGGCCATCGCGTGTTAAGGAGCGGGCAGCGAGCCCTACAGCCGCGAGGAAACTGACGCCGAAGATTCGCCCCGCGGCCCGCAGGCAGCGCTGCGCCGCGCCCCCCGCCCGGGGGCCGGGCCCAGCGCAGGCCCAGCCCTTAGGTCTCCGCCACGCGCCCGCTCCTGCCCGGGTGCATCGTGCGTGGTGCGCCTCAAAACGCGCCTCCCACTAGCTCCGCCTATTGCCGCCCAACTGTCACGTTCCACCCATCGTGCTCAACAAGTTAAGATCAACGTGCTTATCTCCTAAATATACTCCTCCTTCACGGCACTTTCATTAGGGAGTAAACTTGAAAAAAAATCCCACAGCTACAGTTAAGTGCACCGCGCTGCCGTCCAAAAAAGTGGTTTAGGTGGGCACTTGGGTGAGCTGAGTGAAAGACAAAGCCCACCCTTGTCATATACGCCACTCACTGTCTGTCTACCAACTACTCATCTACTAGAGACCAACTTTACGGGTCCAAATTCGGTTGGTCTACGAAGGCCTAGTTCTCAAAACCACCTTCCTGCTCTATCATCACACTGTTCACCATCTCAACTACGCATCAAGAACAATAAAATAAAAACTGCCCAAACACGATATGTCTGCTGTAGATTTTTGAGGAGTTGGTATTCCGCAGACTTTCCTGGCTGCAGCATCGAACCAAAATTACTACATTAATGCATTGTTATACGCCTTCTAACAAGAAAAACTGCATTAAAATCGGATCACTTGTTTGGGAGCTACATTGCCGCAGAAAGATACACAGAACGACACCACTGTCAAACTTATAACACCGTATCTTTATACCTTGGGGTTAAAAAAAATATCTGCACTTTCTGATTCAGCTAGCTGATTTTATTTGATAATGTTTAATAACTACTTATTTAAGTCTTTTGACCTGTTTACCATAAAGAGGCCTACCTATTTTTGGATTTTTAGGCAACTGTTTGAAAAAAATGACGACAAGTTGCAATGGAGTCACGACTTTCAGCAGTGAGTGACCGATTATAAAGTCTTAGGGGCAATTCTCGTAATTTTTAAGAACGTTCACAGTCTGATCTCAGTCTCAATCTGTCAAAAATACTTCAAATTTCCCTACATTTTAACAAGTTTTTGACATTTGTTTGTCGCCGAGATGAGACTGCGACTAGATTTTGAACGTTTTAAATTAGCAGAATTGGCCTACTGGTCCTTATCTGCATACGCCGCGTCCATAAAATACTTGTTGCTACGGCGTAGATAGGCTACGAGTGCTACGACGTAGGCTTGTTACGACGTAGACGATGGTTAATTACCTTGACGTAGCCAGAATTTCGTGTCATTTAAAGAGAGCAACATGGGTAATTTCATACAAGGATCTTTAAAATTGGTAGTGCGCTATGCTTTGCCAATACTGACATAAAAACGATTAATGTGATTAAAAACATTTAAATGAGTGGGTAGGGGTACTATTAAATGACAATGTTAAAATTACAATATATACGTAATATTATAAGTATTTCAGTACCTAATTGTATTAACGCATTCATACAAAACGAACAAATTTATTAAAAGAGCTTTGAAGATCCGTGGCATACCTACCGGTTAGCCATTTTGATTTTTTTCAAAATGGTGGCCACGCATAAACTTATATAAATCGATAGCAGACATTAATGCAAACATAAAACATAATAAGATCAAACCCCGTAAAGTGTCGCCTCTGAGATATTAACTTTCAATGTTGATCACGTGACATCGATATTTTTAGGTTCCGTACCTCAAAATAAAAAACGTTACCTTTAGATCACTTCGTTGTCCGTCTGTCATGACTCTTTTTCTCAGAAACGCGTGGAGTTATCAAATTGAATTTAATATAAATACTCAGGGCAGCAATCCTACCATGCTACCATGGCTTATAAGTAGTTAGTACAGCGGCATGCGACCACGGGAAGGTACTCTCTTGTTTCATCCTTTTCAGTAGTCGGGTTTTAGTTTTTAACTTATTTTTTTTTCATACTTTTTAGAGCGTAATTTTTCAGTGTATGTTTATTTAAATTATTTTGGGGTTATAATTTCATGATAAAGTATTTGCAGAGCCGCTTAATTTTTTTGTAAAATGTAACGGTGTATGTATTTTTGAAATGTGCTCAAAAGTCACATAGCCTATAACCAGCGGACGGTCAAGACGCTTCCAACGATACCTCATTTGTCAAATTATGACAATTAGTTTAGAAGTTATGAGGGAACACACCATTCGGTTCGATGCCGGATTTGGTTGTAAAGTTCGTTTAACGAGAAGCTACAAAATGGTAGTTTTTGGTAGATATTGTTTAAGAAGTAAGGATGTTGTTATT